>JAKTXF010000043.1:0-92874 GCA_030561465.1 Suhomyces kunorum | reverse complement strand
TTGGGATCGCTGTCAATATTGTTGTGGATCTTCTCCTGGTCTGAATAATAGGTGTGATAATGTTATGAGATGAAAATCAAGTTTAACATGTGAATGAATGAATCCTGAGACTACAGCAATTGATTAAACCAACAACCAATACCAATGCAACTATCCATTGTCTGATTTTGGTGAAGTCTCTTCTACATGTATTCGAGCTCTTTCTAAGTCATAGCTCAATTCCAAAGCAAGTCTTCCACTAAGGGGTGTATACTGATAAGATATGATTTAACAAGCATGAAGAGGCAAGGAAATCATCAATCAATGAGTCTGCATTCTACTTCGAGTCGTTACAGTAAGATTGCAACGTATTTAGGCACTTCTTCAGTAAGAATGTGATGTTTTATAACCCCTTCATTTCACGCAAGATAAATGTAGAAAATCAAACAGGAATCGGAGATATTTGTAGGGCTTACATATTCGATTGTATAGGAAGTGATCACGCACAACTCCTCTATTTAAAAGTTGTCCCTACTTGATATTTGGGACATGTATCTGAGTAACGAAGAACCCCTCCGAAAACACGGTAGAATAGATACATGTGGTTTTGATGACTACGAGCACATTTCTTACAGCTAAAAGGATTCATACAACATCATATTGTACTGTGAACGTTATCAAAATTTGAGAGAAATTAGTAGGTAGTTTGTTTAACTATGGTATGTTGAGATTTTAGTATTGGACGGAGATAAACGGTTTTTAGAAACTTTTGAATTTCTGAGAAAAATCAACTAGAAGCTACAAAATTGAAAATTAGAAATGGATCTCTACATAAATTATGCATCTTTCGGAAAACAAAAGTCGTTGACAGAGAAGTATGAGGTTAGCAAAGTACTAATTATGGTACCAAGTGAATATTTAACTGTCGGAGCTATTCCGAGATACACTTTTGACTGATTTAGTCATGCGAAAATATGCCATACTAGTCAAATCATCTTGAACTGACCTGTGAGACTGGAACTGCAATAAATGCAAGCAGACATATAGAAATACATGAGAATCTCTTCAATTCAGGTGAATATATATCTGGCACTGTATTAGACTTTGTAATAGTAGGGTCTCTCTTGCCTGTGAACAGTTAGTTGAAAATGTATGCAGTACCACAGATCTAGAAAAACATAGTCTTTCCTATAAAACTAACATCGATAAGCTACATCATGGGCAATCAATCATTGAATACAGTGAAGAGTTGATAATTTGAATCCTAATTGCTTCCTCTACATCCATGTTATTGGTGAATTCGAAAAAGAAGCACAAATCCGTCAAAAGTTGAAAGAGTTCATGACACCAACTTCGAAGCGAATCTCATCACAATCACTAGTATTGTCACAAGAAACGCTTCTGCTTTGCAATTTCCTTAATTAAGTCAGGAAATCCCAGCGACTATTCTTTGCATTAGAATGATGGTAATACAGAGATAAAGTTGGCATTTGATTCACATTAAAGGTACGATGAATCCGGTTATTTTAATCCACAATCTCGTGCTAAAGCAGACAATCAAAATAAACTTAAAGGAAATGGGTATTTCCATCGTGTAATTGATTTGTTTTGAAACTGAACTAGCTTTATTGCAGAGAAATTCACAAGGTATATGTCAACTTTGAAAATTGAAAGAATAAGTGTGACGTCCAAAGAAGACCCCATGGATCTTCACAGAACCTTTTCGGATGCTTGGGGCACAGTCCCACCCCATGGACTCCTCAACTCCTCTCCTTCCCGATTGAGTCTCGTCAGCTGCTCAACTTCAACCTGGAAAATCTCCTCCCCTACCTTCCCGTCTCCTTGTTCCTTGGAAATGCTTGCATAGTCAGTATGTACAATCTGCTTTTTATAATGAGGTTCATGGTATAAAATTCTAGTACTTAGTCTATGCTTTGGTTTTTGGTTGTATATTTTGGTTGGTTTTTTTGACGTACTGTTAATTGGTTGAGTATCTGTGTACCTATTTGGAGTTTTCTTATTCCAAGTTGAATTAGATGGAAAGTAATCCCAGGTTATAGAATTCCTTGGTGAGCAAATCTGCTCAGAGTTTGAGTTAGCCAATGCCTGCAAGTGATTATTATCGGGAGCCGTACAAAGCAAATGTCCGTACAAAGCAAATGTCGATTTTTGTGTGTATACGGTCAATTTCAAAATATGGGTCAATTATTAGTTTTGACAGAATCGACGAAGATTCGAGACTATATGATTTCCCTACTTTTTTAGTTTGAACTCGCAACGATGCTTTGGATATTAAGAAATGCAGAAGAAAAATGCAACTCAATCACTCACGAATTCCGTGTGACTACCCGAAGGATCTATGACCGTTAGGTTTGCTAAAACTTGTGTATCGACTATTGAGAGTTCCATGACTGGAAAAGAATCACCTAAAATAGATCATGAAGTCAATCCTGGTATTGGTACTGGAGTTAATCGAATACACTATAGAAAGTTTTGATTTTGAACTAGTTGTTATACAATTTGTGATTAAGAAAGACAAGGGCTTGATGCCGTTTTGTTGTTAAATTTCAACGTATTTACCACGATAGAGGAAAGCTAAAAAGTTTGGTTGGATTTGGCTCATTTTGCATATCAAGAAGTTTGACAAGGTAAGGCACTGAACTAACACAATGTGCTCCAAAGTTGCATCATTCAAGAGTTTGATTCGAAGTTCCTTAGCATTTGATACTTATAATCCTATTCCTAATGAATGCATGTATTCGTAATTTTACTTTCTCTTATAGCCCTTACCTGGTAATCAACAACGGTAAATTCGGAAGATTCTCCTTGCTTCCATATGTGTATATTCTGGTTCTTGTAAGTTTTAAATGCATGTGTGATGAAGGAAATGTGAGAAGTTTTCTCATTTGTTCTTTCTTGAATGAGAGTTGGAAAAGGAGGAAAGCATTAAAGCTTCACAATAATTTCAATCAGGATAGTAATGGAAATGCGATACTGTGAATGGAATCGAATTAGATTGGATAATGTTTAGTTGAACGTACTGTCCGAAGTAATTTAAAATGACCTCTGTCGTCTAGAACTTTGGAGTTGCATCAAACAGCATGTTTACGTTGAGCGAAGAAGTCTGTGAATTATCAAATCATTCCATGAACCAAACACAACTGCTTAATTGAGTGTCCATAACTTCAGGTCAAAGCACATTAGTACGTTAGTTTAGCTTTATTGGTTAAATTTCGAACAATGCTGATTTAAACAGAATTTTAAAATACAGCAGTTTTATATAAAAACAATATTTGTACCATAAATCCACATTTCAGAGGTGCACACGAATTTGGTTCTAAGCATACTGAAGCATAAACAATGCTTTCGGGCATTTATATAGTATACATAACATTAAGTTATTGTCTGGAAGGTTTTGATCAAGGTTTTATCCAAGTTAGTAAAATTTCAATATGACAGTATCAAATTGTAAATTGCTACCGGGAGCAACTCTATCATCTCATGCCTGAATGGTAAATCCCACATCAAATTCAATTTAATCACCAACATGTTTTGGTATTGAAAATGAGTTTTACTAGTGGCTAAGAAACATCTGTGAATAATTTCGTTCACCTATAGGATGAATATTTACTAAAAACATGAAGTATATAGTAATAAAATAGCTATCGAAATTGGACAATTTTGAAAATCGAGCTTTTAGAATTTTGGAAGGCAAATTCAAGATATATTTAGTTAGCATTGGCTAGGAACGTGTTTTCAAAATTTTCCATTGCAGAACGAATTGGACTAGTTTAGAAATCAACTCGTAGTTGCTGATAGAGTCCAAGAGCAAGGATAGAAAATAAAAGCTTGCACGGAATTGGCCGATAAAATCCAACCTGCAAAACTTCCGTCATTATGTGCAAGCAGCTTAAATATAGGGTATATATGTATATTCTGAAATTTGATTACATTGGTAGTGCGGATGCATGCATATCGGCATGGGTCGATTGCGTTGCAAAGGCACTTAAATAGACTCCTCAATTGGAACTGCATGTGCTCCAAGGGGCACAAATACGGGACCATGAAGTTGCAGCGCATCTGCACTGGTTTCTCTCTGTATAGGTTTCTTGATCTTGACGAGAGACTGCAAACTTTTCTGCTTTCCCTAATACATTTCATATTCGGTTGTAAACTCCATTTCATAAGTACATCTAACCTCGAGGTTAAATTCGACTTTCAAGTATGTTTGCAGTATGTGTGTCAAGGGCTTTGCCAAAAGTACTAAACTTACACCATTGTACTTTAATGCGTTCCATGCTAAATCTTCACTATGTAAGCAATTAAGCACGGAATTCCTTGGAATATATGCAAGGTCAATCCAATTTGCTGATTACTTAATGGAATTTCACAGTGGAAAGGGCGGACGACAACGTCGGAGTTCCCCAGATAAACCTAATTGCAGGCAAAACTCACGCCGTGCCAAAGGATTGTGGCAAGAATACAGCACAGGGTTCAAGAAATTTGCCATCTCAGGAAGTTGCAATATCTGAACAAGATGCAGATTTCAGTCCAATTGGGCCATCAATCCAAGATTAAGTTTACTGTGGGTTTTCCTTAGTATTTTCTTGCTATTCCAGCGGCCAGGTAGTGCCATGGATGAGGTGAACACGATAAAAATGGATAGCATAGTCAGCACAAGCACAATCTTTATTCAAACTCAGTGCTTAATGTTGAACATTGGATTGGTAGCTATGTATATACAACGAACACACCTTAAGTTATGTCAGAGCGATTAAGGTTTGGCGTGCATGCAGCCTTACCTAAAAATAAAATAGAACCTCATTCATTACGCGATTTTTCAGGTTAGCGGTAGAAAAATACTTAACTGGGCCAATATAGCCAGCAGCTTTAGGCGTGGGCGAACCATAACGATTCATCAGTGGATCCTGTGAGGCTTTGATCTGTTATTCCGTAGATAAGTTGCTGGAAAATTGAATCCCCACTGTGGCTAAACAGATGGGCAGAGATATTGATTTTTCAGATTTGAAGGGCCGATCTCTATTGTGATGAGGATCGGGCAAAATTGCTCAACTCGATTATTCTCTCAAGTTCTGCAGGGTCTCGCACCGCAGCAGCAAGCCTAAACTCGCCTAATTATGCAGCTGCACTACAGCGGCAAGGGGGTCTTAAACTCATTAGTTCGTAAACAACTCGTATAACGCGGTTATGATTGGAAACTTGGTCTGAATGGGTGCTACGTTTGGGTGGGAGCTTCATTCCCATCCTACCATAATCAACATTACCAGCCTTTCACAAAACAACGAACGTGGCATTAAACGTTCGAGTAGAAGTTTGCACTGACTACATTAACCATCACCTGCCATTTAGATCAACTGTGTCATTTTATGACGGCGACAAAGCCATTTCCCTCGATGTCAAATTCAATGGCGGATCGGGACATGTCTCAAATTCAATGGTCTATGAGCAAAAGATTATTCCAAGGCTAAATGTCAGACAGAATTATCTCTTATCAGGAGACTGCCCCAGTGGCTATTCTATGGTACAGTCTGGGCTTCGGTGCTGAACTCACAAGTAGAATGCGAATCCGTCCATCAAGCTATATCCAATACTTAAACGAGTGGAATTTCCATAAGTCGGTTACCGAACATGATTTCTTTGTGCAATGCTCCACATCCCTGTTCCAGGTTACCGTCCTTTCTTTGATGATCATAGGATCCAAGGTAGATCTATCCCAGTTAGTTATATCGATGAATCAACTTGTTCCAATGGAAAGAGAAATAGGAATAATAGGTGTATTCTGTGGGGAAAGTACGACAACTCGTAGTCGAGCTCGGTAACATGATGAAACTCATTACCCTGACATGGACGGGATCTACTACCTGGATCACAACTTTGCCCCACAAGACCAGCAAAGGCACTGAAACCATCATTATCGTCGTTCCAACTCCCACAGTCACCACCACAAGCATCTGGACTAGGCTGCTTACCTCCACTACTACCAATAGACCTTCCACCAGTGGCAGCACCGTCACTGTTATTATTGATGTGCCTACTCCTCAAACTACAACCACCACCACATGGACTAATTCTTACAATAGTACTACCACAGTGACTGGATCTGATGGCATCGAGACTGTCATTATCGAAGTTCCAACTTCAACTATCCCTTCCAGTTCAGATTTCCCAACAATTTCAGTGAGCACTGTTTCAAGTGTATCAGAAACCAGCAGTTCCCGACGACCATGAAATTCAAGTACCATTCCAAGTACTTCCTCAAGAACCACTTTCACTGGAAGTGATTTTTCCATCTCTCTCAACAGATTCTTCAGACATTTAATCATCCAACACTTCAACGTCTGACATTTCAACTTCAGACACTGATTCTTCCTATTCTTCCTGGGATCCATTCACCATCTGGACCACCACCAGAACTACCACCGACTCTGAAGGCCACACCTCTGCCGAGACTGATGTCATCATTGTGACTTCCAGCTCTGACGGTATCTACACCACCACCTAGACCGTGACTGGAAAGGCATCTGATTCTTCTGTTCTTACAGGACAGTCTGCTTCTGGATCGGGTGATAGGACTGATTTGAAGCCACTGGTCACTACTTCTCATGAAATATATCCATCTGGTCATTCTGGATTTATTTCTATTACTTCGCTGGCCACTCAAACCGCCAATTCAGTGACCACGTATGTTGATCTGGCACCAAAGGGAGGAATCTCCAAGTGGACGATGTTGTTACTCTCAGCGGTTTTCCTTTTCTGAAAATAAACTAACTTGAATTATTTCATTTGTTTTTTTCAAGAGGCTTCTTACTTTTCTACGTCTTATAGATTTTGATTTCGATAATATAGATAAATTGTAATTGTTATATTACCGTAAGGAAATAGAAACAGAAAATGAACAGTACAACGTTATACAAGTACTAACCAGGAGTGAAATTGAATGAATCTGCATTTAGAAGAGCGAATCATTCTGAGGAGTAGTTTAAAGGTTTAACGGAAAGAGATACAGTAAAATTTTCTCTTCAGCCTTCGATTGGAAATTCATCTTTGAGCGTCTTCACTCAACATTAGCTGATTCTAGCAGGGTTCCATAGCTTTTAGCTGTGGCAATTATATTCTTTTTGATTACTGCTTTCAATTGAATCCGGTACATAACCATCTCGCTTACGCAGCTTCATGCATAGAACGATATCTAAAAACGGATCTGTCGAATCTTAAATTGGATAAACACAAGGGGGTAGAGGCATGTGGGAGGGAGTGACCCAACAGGGATGGGGAATACTACCGTGCAACCATATAATGTACTATATAAGTGACGATTATTCCATTGCTTGATTGTTACCCCCTACAGCAAGAGGTTCTCTTCATAAACTTCCACCAGCTACTCCACTTATTTGTCGTTTGTATTGCTGCTACCCTCAATTAGCCATCGTATAGTTCAGTTGCAAATGGTCAGGTTCTATTCGCTTCTTTCCTCCATTGCCTTGGCGGGAATTGCTCTTGCAGACAACTGCAATCCTCTCCACCAAGCCAATTGCCCAGCAGACACGGCATTGGCTTCAGATCGGGCGGAAAGCTTCACTTCCAAGCCCAATAACTTCACCTTACTTTCATCCCCGGGTCAGGTGTTATTTAACCCCGATGGTTTGCAAATGACAGTAGCAAAGAGATTCGACAACCCGGCCATCAGATCGGATTTCTACATCATGTTCGGCCGGGTAGAAGTTCATCTCAAAGCAGCCCCTGGAATCGGGTTGGTGTCGACGTTCTTCTTGCAATCGGACGATTTGGACGAGATTGATATGGAAATTGTGGGTGGAGACACCACCCATTTTCAAAGCAATTGGTTTTCTAAGGGCCTCACTATTACCTGGGACCGAGGAATGTACCATCCTATTCCCTCTCCACAGTCAGATTTCCACAATTACACCATTGACTGGACGCAGAACTTCATCAACTGGTACTTTGATGGAACTTTGGTAAGAACATTAACCCCAGAGAATCCCCAAGGATTTCCTCAGACCCCAATGCAGATCTACACTGGAATCTGGGCAGGAGGAGACCCCAGCAACCCTCCTGGAACCATTGCATGGGCGGGAGGAGTCACTGATTACTCTCAGGCTCCATGGAGCATGTACATCAATAAGCTCTTAGTGAGCGATTACTCTTCTGGCAATTCGTATTCCTATGAAGGTACTTCGGGTGCATGGAACTCAATTCAAGCAGATGGAGGACAAGTGAATGCCAGAGTGGGAAAAATTAATATTCGGGTTTAGTAAACAGGGAGACCATTTTGTTTCTCCTGATTGGCCAATTGGGAGAAGACAACTGTTTTGATTGCATCGATGATCTGTAAATTTCCAGATTAAAAAGTTGTCCATTTTCATTTATCTGTGCTAATCATGGCTCGCCGAGATTGGCTTATTTCACTTATGCAAATTCAAAACTTCGCTTTCAAGCCGTTGCCATCTGGCCTAATGTTGTTTAATGGGGTATTTGCCCACTAATGAAACTATGATAATTGGTAAGAAATGTAGGTTTTGTCCGATATGTGATTTATTGAGGAAACGTTTTGGCTTTTATTGGGTCTATTCTGATGTATTCTACACCAATTGGTAGTGAAATTCTCAAATCCTTTGCAACTACAACTGATGGTTTGACTCTTCTAGTGAATTACCAGATTTTAATAATAAAACAAAAAATTAAAGATTATACCCTATAAGGGGCTTGAAGAGAATACTTTTGTCCATGTAGGTTCTGAAAGAGCGAACCTAGGATGAATGTGATGTGAACGAAGTTGAAAAACATACTGTCCATAATTTCAATCCAAAACGTAAGTAGATGGCATAAGCAGTGAACAGTACTCCAGATACCTACCATTTGTCGTCACTCAATGAAATCTGCCAGCATCATCGGGTTGGAAAAGACTCCTTACTTCAAGACCCAAACTGCAATACTCATCATGATTCATATCTCTGCGCATCAGGCCAAGTACTGATCTGGGCAATGCTCATTCATCAGATTATGAAGGGAATCAGACTAACGAAAATGCCCAGAACTACTCTACCCTATATCCTCCGTCCAACTACTCATCTTCTCCCATACTCTCTAGGCTCCCAACAACTGCCTGGTTAGCTCAATCGGTAGAGCGTTTGACTCTTATGCAAGACATCAAAAGGTTGCGGGTTCGACCCCCGCATCGGGCTTATTTTTGCCACCATACCCCCCTCAATCCTTTCAATGTGATCGGCACCGGCAACGGCCATTGCAAACCCCCACGATCTGCGATTCCCAACTGGTATTCCTATTCTTGCTGGCTCCCCCGTACTGGATCTGAATGTGCCCCCACGCAGTCTCTGCACCTCGTATTTCCTGCGGGGTAAGTGGTCCTGCAGACCCCCACGCCCAACACTTCACTCCACCTCCACTTCCACAATCACAATCACAAATCTCAAACCTTACCCACAACATGAAACTGGCGGGCACCGCCGTTGTGGCCGTGACAATAGATCCCCCTTCGTCATTGGCTCGGCATTCACGCCCTTTGAATGCAACTAATTTCTTGTCGTGGCAGCTCCGCCGGAGTTTTTATTGTTCGGCCCCACACAGGGAGCATTGGCGCGCCGCACCGTACCACCGTACCACCGTACCACCGTACCACCGTACCACCACGGCAGCCCAGTAATTGGCTCGCTACAACGGGCAATCGCACCACACCAGACGCCTGAGTCAGTGCTATTATTGGCAAATTGCTCGTGGTGCACCGCCAGACCCACATAACCATGATTAACTCTAAATAACCATACGGAACAGGTTGGAACGGCGTCCGCACCGTGTCCCCAACATTTTTGCCTGCTAGTGCCGCTGTCCTTGCTGAAGTCCGTGACAGATCCATTGGGTTTCCGAGTGTCGGGTCAGCGTTTCTTCCGCTAGCGAGTGTAGTGATCCGCTACTAATCGTGACAGTTTGAGAACTGTTGGGGGTCCCCGAAAGCTTAAATACAGGAAGGTATATATCACGTGTCTCAGGTACTAGGGTTGGGGTTCTCTGATAGATATTTGATTGAATCCTATCACCGTAAGTATGTAAAGACTAACTAAGCTAGTATTTCGATAATAAAAGTCTCTTAGAGCAGAAGGGAAAATAGATCTCTACTTATATTTGATCTCTCCTCGTTATAATGTCCGCTTAGGGAATCGTCCAAAAACCTTTTAACCAACAGCAACAGACCAGCTAGCTGTGTTTATAAACACAGCAACCTCCATCCCATCAATTGGTTATATTGTCAACCGTCTATGTTTAATGATTAAACGACGGAGCCTTAAATATCATGTCACCAGGTAGCCCACGACTTCCTATTTGGGCATAGTAAGTAGTGGAAATACCGACAGGAAATGGGTTCCGCCAAGATCAGTCAATAAATCGTTGAATCTGAGTTATTTAGGTTGTTCACCTAATTGACATTAGGGAGTCTCAATCACCATATTGACACGATTAGGGAGTCCTATCTCCATTTTGTCGCAGAACTACTATCATACAGTTCCGTTGGTTTCTATCACATTTGGAGCTACTATCACCGTTAGAGTGTTTCTATCATTATAGGACTGCTTCATTAGAGGCTCATCATTCAGAACTGTTTTCAAAAGAGGGTTCATCTGAACTGATATCATCATTAGAAAGGTTCTATCATAATAGAACGTCACCTTCATTCGAGTGTTTCTATCTTATCAGCTATCAGTTCCTATCATTTTCGAACCGCTATCGCCATTGGTTACTATCATTTCAGAACTACCATTAGTGTCTATCATTTCGGGACTGGTATCACCATTAGTTCTTATCATTTTAGAACTGCTATCACAATTAGTGTCTATAACGGCTTTCCCCATTGGTTTCACTATTAGAACTGTTATCCCCATCGTTAGAGAGTTTCACTTCCCTCCTATCTTATCCATATCGATCTCTGCTCTCATTCAGTCCATCTCCCGTGACTTTCCATCGAGGTATCCTGATCTGTCAATATTGATCCGATATAGTCCCATTCCATTGTTTCCCCGATATTCTCGTACTTGATAAGCAACGTTTATTATTGATATCAGCAGCCCACCGTTGAATCCCATCCCAATAATCCATCCCGTGATACTAACCCATCTGAACTATCCTGTTGAACTGTCCCATTCCAATAACCCGTCCGTTCACAGTAACCCATCCGTTGGCAATACCCTCCATTGATACTATTCAATCCCAATAACCCATCCGAATTCGCCTCTATTATAGTTCCATCCCCATTGTACTGCCTATCTCCATCCATTTAATTGTGCCTCCATTAATTCCATCCCCATGTCGTTCTCCTCGTCGCCGTTGCTCACCAACATCTCGTCCCTCCTTCTGGTGCCGTACCTCGACTCCCAGACCCAACCAGCCCCCACCTCTTCCACCCAATCAAACCCATCGACCCAATCAACCCAATCACTCCCCCACTCATCCTCCACATCCATCCCCCCGACTTCTCACTCGTCCTCCACATCAATCCCCCACTCCACTTCTGCCCCCTCTTCTGCCCCTACTAAACAGCGCCGCTCTAAATACTCCCACCCTTGCGACGCATGTTCCCTCCGCAAAGTCAAGTGCGACAATGCCACCCCCTGTGCCCGCTGCATTAAGCTCGCCTTGCCATGTACCTACAAACGTCAACGCAAGAAGTCCGGGGCAAAACTCCGCCAACACACGCGTGATGCCATCTACAAACACGCGGCCCTACAGAATCTTCCCCTTGCCACCCCCGCGTTTTTCGTTCCCAACATCGCCATGGAACGCGTCCTATGCTGTCTCCACATCTACCAAACGTGGTATTACGGCGTATGGCCCGTGGTGCTGGTGGCACACTTGATTTCGCAGTTTGTGTCGCCATCTACACTTGATCACAACTACGTCACTGCAGACAACATTCTGTGGTTTGCCCTTGCGTGTTCTCTCGCTGCTGCCATAGCCACTCATGTCACCTTCATCACCGCAAGCAACCAGTTGGTCACGTTTCCTCAAGACGTCAACGTGGCAGTGCTAGTGAGCGAGTGCGTGCGCGCACGCAACGCCTACGAGTACCGTCTCCATCCCTCGCCAGAAAGCCTTCTCACTCTGTTCTTTTTGTTCGTGTACTACGTCAACATCAAGGACCGCGCCACCACCGCGGTGATGTACTTGCGAGAGGCCATTTCCATGGCCCAAGTGCTCGGGTTGCACCACGAACACACCTATCGCCGGCTTCTGCCGGCAGAAACCCACCGCATGAGAAAGGTGTACTACCTCTTGTTGGTGACAGAACGGTTTGTGAGCATTGAGGACGATTTGCCTATTCTTTTGGAGCCTTCTATTCCCTATCCCTCGCTAGAAGACGAGGAATACCCCAGTTTGTTGCGCGGATTCACTCAATTGGTGCGAGTATTTTCCATCCCCGATAAGCGGTTTTTCGACCGTTTGATCGCCATGAAAGTCGGTATGGATGTCAATACTTCCGTAGTCACTGCTTCCACCGATTGGGGCTCCTCCAATTGGATCACCTCGGTTCAACAGCAATTGAGCTACATCAAAATCCAGCCGGAAATCCCTGAAGTGCAGAAACTCAACATCCTCCTCTCCAAATACTGGATGAAATCGCTCACCTGGCATGTGGCCAAAAAGAACCGTCTTTTGGTGATGGACCCGTCCCGTCCTGTGGATGCAAGCTTGAAACCGGGATACCCCGTGAGCATAGCGTGCCAGTTCTTGGAAGATACCCGAGAATTGTCGCTTTTTGCATTTGAATCCAACGGACCTGGAGTCTCTGTCAAGTTATTGGAATTGGCCGTTAGTCTCCGTGATTCTCTCGCTATGGCCGATTCCGATGCTCGCATTGGGTGCAAAACTGGGTTCCAGTACTTGAAACAGATCTATTCCCTCATCTCCATCCTCAAAAACAACGTCACCTTACCCACCGATCTCTGCGAAGAGGTCAGACAATTCATCTTGTCCAATGCCCTGGCTTTCGACCCTGATTCCTGCAAGCCAGGTTACATCTCCGAGATCGAAGACAGACTCCAGACAAGAATTCTCACCAGCACCTTTCCTCCCGAACAAAAACCAGAATCAGATGCCGGCGTCCATTCTCCGTTTTCCCAGATCACCTCTGCGTTTTGCATTCCTCCCATGACCATCTCGCCTGGACCGGGCGACGTCACCTTCGATCGGGTGCTTACCCCGGAAAACTACAGCCGTCTCGAGTTCCAATTCAACGACATCCCCATGCAGCAAAACCTGGCCATTCCTACATTCCCTGTACATAATAGAGATCAATCCAACCTTCAGAATGGAAATCATAATAGTATTCATCAAATCTTAAACACGGTGACAGTTCAGCAAGCATTAGAGTTCAACAGTCAGTCCCTCCCCATTATGGAAAAACAGCCGGTAGTGTCC
The DNA here is from genome assembly GCA_030561465.1 of Suhomyces kunorum. Lineage (NCBI taxonomy): Eukaryota > Fungi > Ascomycota > Pichiomycetes > Serinales > Debaryomycetaceae > Suhomyces > Suhomyces kunorum. The sequence continues at coordinate 79,428 of JAKTXF010000043.1, read as the reverse complement.
GGCGAGGATTGGCTTGACGATGATGACGGAGGCGACACTTGTTCAACAAGCGGCTCCTCCTTGTCTCCAGATTCTGTAACCCCCAGCTCGTTTTTTATTTGGAATAGAAATGAAATATAAGCACCCACATCTTGCAGACATTTTACTCTTCTTCATCGAGATCCGTCTCCAAATCGCACATGGTTCGGCAATTTGGACAGTAGAACTGAGGGTAACTCTTGATAATGATGGGTCTAATGCATTTGTAATGCCATGAATGGGAACAGGGACTGATAAAAAGGGCTTGACAGGGCTCTATCTTGTTCAAACAGATGGCGCATTCCGCCAACGCCTCGGCTAAACTTGCAGATCCCGTTAAAGGAGCTGTGAGTTGGCTGGATCCGTTGGAGTCGTCGTTATTAATTTGCAAGTTCTTGAGCTTCTTGTGGATTTCAAGATTGAACTGATTCACCTTCCTCTGCCAACTCTTATTAAATTCACATCTCATCTTGACACATCTGTAGACTTCTTCGGTGCCGCCTCTATAATCCATTCCTAGCTGTACGATGTCGCCATCGATCAATGGCATTAAACTTGATTCTTGAGATGCTGGGGATAATCTGATATGATTCAAAAATGTTCCCGATGACGATTTGCAGTCTTTTATGAACCATTGGCCATCTTCGTTGCATTGAAACAAAGCGTGAGTCCTTGAAACAACCTTGCTCTTGAATACAATGGGGGCCGATGAGCCTTGCGGGGCGTGGGCTGCTGCCTTGTTCTTTTCTGTGTACCGGCCAATGGATACGTTAGCAGAGGGCTTGACCTTTCTAATGATGGGCGAGAAGTACAACCCCGACACCGAGGTGGAATGGTCGATTAACGGGGTCAATCTCACCGAGAAAAACCCGTCCTTGTCCATTCCGTTCCTGTCTTCTTCGGTTTCCGCAGACTCGGCCGGTACGTCGGAGTTTTCCGAGGAGATGGCTGGCTCTGCAATCGAGGTATCGTGGTCAAATTCAGGCTGGATTCCGATATGAGTGGTATTGTTGAGATCGGTTATGCTTTCGCTCTGGATGAGGGGCGGATTGGCGTCGGAGTCGCTGGTGGTAGAGGACGAGCCCGGGCCTTCAACTGCCCTGCGGGCGTTGGCAACAGCTTCATCGTGCAACGTGGTCGAGGTGTAGCTATTGAGGTTGGCGATGGTGGGGCTGTTGGACATGAAGGAATGGGGATTCTCGGGCTGTGGCGAGGGAGGCTGGTGAGTGGCCCTCATGGCGTTGAAATTGGACAAGAAGTTGAGACCGAACGAAGATCTTCTCACGGGAGCAGCTGGAGGCTGCGTGGAAGTGGTTCCTGCGTGACTGGGAGGCGAATTTGCCGAATTCAGGAGCATATTGTTGCGGGTATGGGAGTTCAGTCTGGAGGGGGCAGGAATGGGAGCTGCGGCGGGCGAAGGGGGAATGCTGGACGGGGGCGAGCTGAAGGGAGGCGGCGTGGCGCTCTTGGGATGAGAAGATGTTGATAACGTTCTGGAAGGAGGTTTCACGACCACTTTGGAGGAGGCTCCCTGCATTACGTAATGGGCATGTATGGGATTATGACGGACACGGGGAGACGACGGCGTAGGCGGGCCCGAGGGGTGCAAATTGGGATTGGAACACTCACACGGCTTTCTGGAGTCTGTACAAGTAGTTTGTTCCTCTGGGGAGGATTCTGGCGCCAGATAGGGAGGGTTGTTGATATGAAGGCGGCAGAGAAACACAAGTTAAAACAGCGGTTTTCACGGGATTTCGACGGGGATTTCGCGTGCTTGGAATACAGGGGGGGGCACGCGGGCGGGAGGGAAGCAACGGAGCCGTGGCGTCTGTGTTTGGGGGCCCGGTGGAGTGGGCAGGAAACGAGTAAAGAAGAGAGAAGAGCGGGATGGAGTGGGAGTGAGAGCGAGAAAGGCTAAATATTGGCGTCGTGCACAGCCCGGTTTGGTGTTCCAGCTTCCTAGACGAGGCGGCTGGTTGGGGGAGACGGACCATGATAGGATGGGGATGAGGGCTTGGAGAGTATTGCGGTAAGGGTTTATGGAAGTTTCTGGAGTTTCTGGAGTTTCTGGAGTGTCTGCGGTGGGGGTTTGGGGGGAGTTTTATGGTAGTATGGTGGTGGTGGGTTACGTCGCCGTGGGGTGGTGGTAGGGAGTGCGGTGGCATCAGGCTAGGGAAAGATATCAACTGCAACTGAGGCACCTACGGCTATGTAAGAGTTGTGAGGTTTGTAGAGGGATGTCAAAGGTTAGAGGGGGCTATTGATGGTTATAGAGGGTATTTGAGAGGCTATTGGGATGGTGTAGAGTTGGTATGTTGCAGGAACTGAGGTGGAGTGCTCGCGCGAGCTAGCGAGAGGGGGGAATGTTTAAGGAGACCTAGCGAGAGCGAGGATAATCTAGGGAGATCTAGCGAGAGATGGAGAATGTTACGGGGAGTTAGATCTGTAGAGATATCCCTCTAGATTAGAGATTGGCGCATTGGACGAGATGTTCATGTAGACAACACCAACGAGACAGTACCAACTGGTTGCACCCCGATGATTTACCTCGAATCACCACCATGATCTACAACGTGGTGTCTCCTCGTTACTATCTCCAGCCTCGCGAATTTCCAGGGAGACTTCCAGTATACATCCACACTTCGAAAACTCCGTTATCCGCCGGAATTTCACAGCCCGATGGCCACTTCCTTCGATATCGCACAATCTCCATTACCACACCATCATCGTTTACCTTCCCCGCTCCTCTCCTGTGACAATTCTCACACACTCTATCTCTCGCTTCTCCTCGCTAGCGAAAATCACCCTCGCTATTGTTCACGCGACCCAACTATCCTTCTTGGGTGATTGTACCACTTTCGCCAGCATGTGGATGGGTTTCATGTGAATGGGCCGCTTCTCATTTATGGTTTTAGACTTGTTCGCTCGTATATCACGCATTAGAAGTAAGCCTCATATACAGATTATAGTATTCTCTCTCTCACTACAAGATTAGCATTATCTCTCCCTACAAACGTACTGTAGAAACCTCCCTAAAATTCAGCTGCTATCCATTTCCTTGGAAACCGCCCCGTGGCACTCTCGCCGGACTTCAGCACCTCAGGTGGGCTCCGTCCCATTGTTAGAGCTATTCACCAGATGATGAAATTCGCATAGCCGTAAAGGTGATAGTACCTAATGGCCTAATAGCATAATCGCCTATGAAGTCTAATGCAACCTCCCAAAACGGCACCGGCAAACTCCGTGTGGCCGAAGCGAGCCATGTGGGTGTGAATAGTCCAGCAGAACTTCTACCTATAGCTCTGACGGTGGCATTGTTTGGTGGTTTTTCCTGTTTTTTCCTGTAGGTTTCTTGTTTCCTCGAGAAGTGCTATTGTGTGAAAGAGGCATTGTTTCACGGGTTCTCTGAAATACTGAGGAATTTAGAGTCTTCTCGGGCGATCCACTCCACGGGATTAGTCCTGTGTGTAATATTCTAGCCATCCAGTTGTTTCTATGGTGGTAATGCAGAGTGAATGAAGCTAAATATAATTGTTAATAGTGATTCTGTCAATTAGGGGAAACTCGAGGAGAAATGGTGACTAAACTGTTAAGTATGCTCTATTGGCTTTTCTAAAACTGCCAGCCTCACATTATACCCATTTCTGCTTAGATTCAGGCTCCTCTCTTCTGCAGAATTCTCCACAGTTATTTCGCAGCTTGCTTAATATCATAGGTAATTCTCTCTACATGGTCTCTACAATCACTCTCGTTCACCGGTCCATTCCGTCATTATCCATTACCGCTCTAGTAGTTACTCTTTTCGCTCACCAACCGGAGCAACAACTGTTGAAGCTGCTCTCTTCCCTTGGGACTTTTCCAGATTTTATGGTCACTATTCTCGGCAATGATCCATTCAATGGTATTGTCACTGAGCTTGGTGATTTCCCTCTGCCATTTGCCCCAATTCAACGAGTTTTTGATCATAAAATCGGAGGAAATGACACTCACAGGCAAATTATGAAGATCAATATTCTTGATCTCGTTAAACGACAAAATCGAAGCCGTGACTTGCTCCTGTAATCGGGCACGAATATATCTAGACAGATGGATCATGTCTCTGCCAAAAATCCGGCTTTTGGACGAGTATTGCTTGGGATGGAAGAACCAATGGAAGCTCCGAATCAAGCCCAAGGGCGAAACCACGCCCTTGAACCAGAGTCTGATGCCTCTCCATGTGTCCATGAATTCGAGAATATTTCTGTAAATCTTCTTGCTTTCGTTCTTGTGATTGGGGCCGCTAAAAGGTCTGATTTTGAGCAAGTCCTCATGCCAACTATCCACAAACAAAAGAGAATGTATTTTGCCCGGGTAACTAGCTGCAAACATCCTGGAATACAATCCTCCCACATCAAATCCAATTAAACTGAAAGGACCCTCAATTCCTTCTATTTCCAATGCCTCTCCGAGATATTCACTAATTAAATTAATGGACACCGGAGAAGGCGAACTATCGGACCATCCGTAGCCCGGTCTGTCCCACACACAGTAACGGTCAATTTTTTTCAAGTGGTACAACTCTTCAATCCACTCTTGGAATTCTTCTGCAGACGTCAGTTGGCCACCTTCTACCAACAAAATAGGCTGCTTTTCCTTTTCCGTGGTATAAACATCACCATAACATGCCAAATGAATACGAAATTGGTCATCATTGACTGGAATTAATTTCCCCCATGGTTTTTCGTGGGTATCAAAGGCATCAAGCCAAAGAGTCAAACTGACATTCCAGATAATCCATAAAAAGAACAACTTAACCACCGTCTTGGAAAACATGATGAAAAGCTCGTAGACAGACCGTCTTTTCTCGACTCTTCCTGTGTAGCGAATTTCCTGGTAACGACGGCCTTTTTCCACTGCCAAATCCACTAAGGAATTGACGAAAATATTCAATCCCGTCCAAATAATCATGAAAATGCCTGCCAGGGCGAGTCTGGTCCTCATTTCCCCCACAGACAACACCACGATCAACGTGACGAGAATCAATCCGCTGCTGATGTATCCCAATATTCTTTCGTAATAAGACGAGATATCAAAAATCCACAATGTCAAGAGATTGGTGAGAATTGCGATGAGTGCAAGGTCCATTTCCAAGAACGATTTCCCGGGATTGTTCAATCCTGGAATGCTGATGAAGTCACTGATGAGAAATCCAAGGAAAAGGATGCTATTAATCACTAGAAGTCCAATTACCCCAGTTTTCAACAACCGCACCTTGTAGAGGTTGAGAGGAGATATTTTGGGGTCGTCTGGGTCGAGAAGTCGCTGATTAGGAAGAAGAGGCACTTCTTCGGGGTCTGAAGCTGCAGCGGTAGCCAAAGGACTGGAACTGTCATAAAGTCTTGCTGATTTCACTGATTTGTTGGAGATGTCGGAAGTGGCCTCCTGGCCCGAAGAAGTGGACTCTATGGGCCTCTCAGAGGTTGATTCGTACGACATATCCAATTAGGCGTGATTTTTTGTGGAAACTAGTCAAAAAGACACGGATGAAGTGGTTATTCAATAAGGGTAGCAAGCTTTGGGGAAGCAGAAAGGACGTGCAATTGCGGATTGAAGGAGGGATTTCAGTGTTTTCTTGGTTTGAGGATTAATTGGCAGCCTGGCATATAATTTAGGCCTTGAAAACTGGTTGGAACTGTTGCTAGAAGTGAAGAAAGAAGGTTGCTGCTGAATGACATGGGAAATAATGGTTATATACTGATCAGGTCACGTGACCTTCCATGACGAGAAAGTGCCCCCCACAAACTCCACAACCTCCGTCTTCTCCGCCACCACTCCTCAGGAATCCCCTTTACCATGTCGGAATTCGTCTCCATACCCTCGACCTCGGAATCCGCCGGAACTGTCTATTACGAGGTGTCTATCCGACTCCCTCTCCGGGCATTTACCATAAGAAGACGATACTCGGAATTCGAGGAACTCGTCAATGACCTCTGTCACCTTTTAGGTATCAGCAAAAGCGAATTTCCATATCCTCTTCCCGCCAAACGCATCAACTGGTTCAAAAACAGCACTCAATCCATCATAGACGAGAGAAAAGTCGAGCTCAATCACTTTCTCAACTCAGTCATACGAGACTCTTCTCTCCAGAACGAACCTCTAGTACATACCTTCTTGCAGATACCGCCCAATTTTAAGTTTTCACCCAGTCTCTTCAGATCTTCCAACGGTTCGGCCTCCCACGAAACGGATCTACTTATTCCAGAGGCCAGTATAGATGAAACCAACTGGTTGGAGGTGGCACGGCTTCTCAAGGCAGAGGTGCTACAACACGACGGAAACGTGTCTGTGGCGCAGAAAATTACTGTACGGGACAAAATCAATCGGGTCTTCCAGCCCAGTTTGTTGAAACTCGTGAATTCATTGTCCCGTTTGAAGATTTCGCAGAAAGAACATGAAAAACGTCTGAAACAATTGGTGGAGCTTCGGAATTTGGTGAATGGCCTTATCGACGACGTGGATGCTGCTCAGAGGGAACAACTTGTATCAAATACACCTACCTCCTCTTCAGGAAGAGTTTTTGGCAAGCCTCAGGAAACCAAAGATACCATCAAGTTGAACAATAAAGAGCTTCTCCAGCAGCAGGTGCAGATCCAGCAGAACCAGAACCTGGAGCTCTTGCAGCTCCGTAGCATAATTCAGCGGCAGCGGCAGATTGGAGAGGCCATTAATAGGGAAGTGGAGGAACAGAATGAATTGCTTGATCAATTCAACGAGGAGGTGGAGACCACATCCAACAAGCTTAACTTGGCAAGAAGACATGCCAGGAAGATTGTTTAAAGCGAGAGAAGTGTGCCAAATACAATCAGCACGGAGGAGTTTGGTGAACTATCATCTTACTAATTTTCCTGTTTCTGCGTCAGTTCCCGGCAGTAACACGCTATTTACTGGACAGAATTAATTCTAAGGGTCTTTGAGGACTGGTATTGGCTCTGAAGTCTGGAACCCGTGCATGGAGCCGCTAATATTTATTCCAGGAACTGCTAGAGACTTCAAATTCGCTTAAATGCTACGCAAAATTCTATACCAAAATTCCATAGTTCGGTCTTAGAGCACCCAATTGCAGGAATTATCCACCCATATACCAAGGCATCCCGAGGCTTCCTATTCATAGAAAGAAGGGTTATATACATAATATTGAATAGACTATTTATTTCTCAACAGCACTGTTTTCGTACCAAAACCACTTTGAAAATTATCTTTTGCAGAATTATGTCATCCTCTCCATAAAATGACTCAACTTGACCTCCTCCTCTAAGTTTGCCCCTTTAGAAACTCCCTCCTCTTTCCCATTTTGCAGTTAGGGTATACCCAAAATCCGGGTAACCCCACTAACAGACTATATATTATGAGAAAATCCTCATCTACAAAATAACCAATTTAATTGTATGTACTCACCAACTTGCGCTGATGACAACACTTCGCCTATATCGAAACACATGAGAATAGAAAAAGTTAACACCAAGATCTACGCTGAGCAAGACATGAATATATACTAACATTTAGAGTGATTGCGATGACTAGTCTTGTAAAAGGTCTATCTATGAGTGTTCTGTGAAGTGAATGGACGTCCAATCTCTAGTGGAGGATCATTTGAGTGGACAGACTGTCTGGAGTTTCATTCAGTTCTGTTGAAAAATCTTTGGAGTACTCTGGAGCAGCATTTAGTCCTCTAATGCTCGCTTTTCGTAGACTTTATATCTTCCATCTCTGACTCTGGTTCCCACTCTCTAATTGTACAAGGATCACGTCCCACCAGACGTTCCTTCCTCAGGCAAAGAGCTCCGGGTGCAATTCTCTCAACACCTCTCCCCACAATCTGAAGCCCTTCTCTATTTCTTCCTCTGTCAAAAAGCTCAACGACACCCTGACTGAGCTCTTTCCCCAGCCCTGGTGGTCTCGAACAACCTCAAAGTGCTCTCCTCCCGCAAGAATAACGTTGTGGCGCTTTTGTAGTTCGTTTACCACCTCGGAATGGTCGAAGTTGTCACCTCCATCAATCTCGATCCAGAGGAAGTATCCGCCGTTTCCACCGTAGATAGTGGTGTTCTTAGGCAAGTACTTGAGGCTCTCGATGATCTTGGCTGCTCTGGCCTTGTATGTCTTCTTCAAACCTCCCACAATGGTGTCTATCTCGCCTGTTTCTATTAAGTACTGTACCACCAAAGACGCCAATTGTCCGGGGGTTCCTCCCGATTTGTTGGCACCTGTGACTGCCAACTGCTGCACCAAGAGTGGGGTGGCACTCTCTTGCCATCCCACGCGTAATCCTGGGGCTATGATCTTGGAAAACGTTGCGTTGGAAATGGTATTTCCATATTTCTTATTGGCTGGAAGCGACTCCTTATCCAAGTAGTTCAAGCGGAGAATTGGGTGGGGGGTGTCGGTGTAGTCGAGGAGCTCATAGACGTCATCGCTGATGATCAACATGTCGTATTTGCGGGCCAATTCAATTAATTTTGTTCTGGTATCAACTGAGTAGGTCAAGCCTCCAGGATTGGAAAATGTGGGAACTAGATAGATGACAAAGCGGTAGAGCTTCCGGTTGGGCCGGAGAGGATCGCTGACAACGTTAATCTCGCCCTGTGCCGGCTCAAGACCCTTGCTGTAATGCACCAATTGCAGTTCGAGGTATTCCAAATCAATTTGATGGGGACCATGGGGAGTTTCCTTGATGGCCGTCAATCTGTCCTTGAGGCCCACGTCCACGAAGCAGCTGTTTACCAAAAAGTAAGTGGGACTAACAAGAAATGCCCTTTGAGTAATGCTTGGATCAGTTGTAGAAGCCAAAATGTTGGCAATTCCATAGGAAGCACCGCCAGTGAGATTGATATTGTCGGGAGAAGAGCTGGAGGTGTTGAACACGCGATTATTCCACTTGCTGATGGTGCTTCTGACGTCAAAATTGCCCGGGTCTGTCCCGTACGTCAAAGGGTGTTGATTGAGTGGATCCAGATCGTAGGAAAGGTAGTCTGAGTCGAGAAGAACGTGGTTGTATGCTGCGGCAATCTGCTTGGTGGGAAGTAGCGGGCGATTGGGATGTCCCTTGAAGAAATTGATGGCCATGGCGAGTCTTATGGAGGAAACTATTGATGGTTGGAGAAAGATGGAAAAGATGGAAATTAGGACTGGGATGGGCCTGAAACGGCGGAAGTGGACTATTAAGGGAGACAAGGAGACAAAACCGCGCTATTCGCCTCAAATGGATCGAAATGGCTTTATCTAGATGGAAATATCGAGCTGAAGCAATGAAGATTGCAATATGTTATTAAATGCTGCTAGTTCCAGAAAAGGTGAGAATCGGGGCAAAAATCAGGTATTCTGGGATTTCCAAAGGGTTCTGATTATTGGAAGGAGCAATTCTGCAAGTTTGGAAAGTTCAGCAAGCCAATTGGTCAGATAAATATGGTTAATATTGAGGCTGCTGTGGCTTACGGAAATAATACTGCCTAGGCCTATGGCCGGGGCGGAATTGATACCGCGAAGTTTAGGGAAATTTTGCCCGGTGGGCGAGTCGCTAGGGAGGAAAAGTGCGAGTGCGGCGTAGCCTCGCGGTAAAATTGCTGATTGGGGAAAGTCGCAGGGCGAGGACTCGCGGTATATTTGCTAATTAGGGAGAAAATGGAAGGGAAAGGCGGTAAAAGGAATATGGAAGGGAAAGAGAGAGGGATAAGGGAATTAGCGGATGGTTTTAGGTAAGCTTGTTCTGGTGCATGTTATTGTTCTGATGAAAGTCTTAAATTGAATGTTGGAACTTGTTGAGGATAAATTTTTCGCTGACTAGAGGTAGGATTGCGTTTTTCGAGAATATTGACAATGGCATAGTTTAAAAAGAGCTAGAAATGAAGTTTATGGAGGTATGTCAATTATTATGGTAAGCAGAACATGACTGTATGTAGAATATATCAACAAGTGTGCATTATCTGCAAAATGCTGGATCTTCGGTAGCAATTTTCCATGGCGAATAAGCAACTAAACAATTCTATTAAACGCCATAATATTCCCCAATGGAACAAATATGACAAAACAGACGTGTAGCATGGTCCCCAAGCTCTCACTCCTAATTCTACTCCCATGCTCCTAGTATTGGCGGCCTTGTTACAGACTTCTTCGCCAAAAAAAACCCAAATAATTGAAGAAAGCACGGAAAACGCCCCAAAAAAGAATAGAACCTCCATTCAACACATATCTCTACATTCCAACCCTCTCTACCCTCTCCACACTACCCATGCTTTGCATTTCCCTCTTGGAGTGTCGCAATTCGCAGTTAAAGCCATAATTAAAGACTGATTAGATCAGGCCCTAGATCGCCGGAAAAAACACCCAAATCATCCCCGCCTCCCCAATCTACTCATCCATCCCTCTTCTTACCCCCACCCCCCTCTTTATCCCCCTTCCTATCCCCTTTCCCTCCCCATACTCCCACTATCACCAGTCACGTGTCACCTATACAAAATTTTCGCCCAATTAAAATCAAACAGTTTATCATCTACCATGCCTACTGCCGCCGGTCTCTTGTTCAGCTCTGCCCTTGGCCTTCTTGCCAGAAGAATGCAAGTTCTTCTTGTGGGTAAAACTTTCCCCAGATCCTTCGACAGAATCCCCGGTTACGTGTTGTCCAGTGGAGTGTTTGTTGGTGGATACCTTGTGGGAGACCACTTTATTGAGAACAACCGCAAGTTGTTGGAGAGAAGATTGGCGATCTTGCGTGAGCAAAGAGCCAAGAAGGCTGCTTTCCACGAGTTCGAAGAGGTTCCTGACCACAGAATTACTGCCGACAAGAGAGGCAGATTCTTCTCCTTGTTGGACAAGTTTGGTGCCAGTTACAAGTAAACGGCGCAAAAATGACGAATTGATGGGGTGCCAAGGCTACAGATTTGGTGCCACGACGTGGATGGCCTGTCAGAGCCGAAATTGCCGCAATGGCAGCCTCCACAGCTTCATATAATTGTGAACCCATCGATACGGATTGATTCTCATGGATACAGACATGTTGATGACCGGGCCCTGCGGGCCTCAACGAGACACAGACCACGGGTCTACGAACGGGGATGGGTGTCGTCCTCTCATATAATACACGATACTGCAGGAGAATGTAGAGGGTTAGAGAGGGTATTAGAATATTGCAATGGACGTAGTAAGTGCCATTAGAAGCATTAGAATCAGTTAGGGTCCTTAAATGACTGCAGGTCTATTAAGCAGCATAAGCAGCATTTAATTATGGCTCTTGATATACTGCAGAGTTCGTGAGAAGACAAAAATGTCATCAAAATTCTGCAAGTGTGACTAGGAGTCGTAAATTCCCTTAACAAGTTCCCTTGGAAGATAATATAGCCCATTTTTAAGTATTAGGCTCTTTCACGGGAGCGATCTCTGGATTTTGCACCCTTGATAGACAATTCTTCTATGGGTGTGGGTCTGAAATTTATCCTGTAGTGGTGCTTCCCAGTATTGATATACCATTATGAGAAAAGCAAATTGGGTCTAGACTGCTGAAAATCACTTCGAAATACCCATATCATTCTTATGAAATGTCCATATCGGTAGAATTCATTATGAAATGCCCTCATCTCTAAACTTCATTCCCAATCATCCTGAATTAATACCAATCACCGGATATCCCCTTATTCCTCCTTGCCTTTCAGGAAAACCCCGTCATCTCCCTGTTGCTCTTCCTCTTCCTCCTCTTCCAGTTCTTCCTCATCGTCACTATTTCCACTGACATCATCAGGATCGCTTCCGTCGCTGCCACTGCCGGTTTCGGCATCGCTATCCGAGTCCATAGCAGCGTCGCTATCATCTCCTCCGACCTCGTAGTCTTCATCATCCTCTTCCTCGTCTTCATCGCCTTCTGCAGTCATTTGCTCGATTCCTTCGCCGCCCTCTTCTTCCTCCTTCTTCGCCTCCTTGCTCTTCTCCTTGTATTTGTCGTCATAGGAATTGTCGTTGATGCTTTGTGATTTGATGAAGTCGTCGATAATCAGGAAATATTCCTGGTCAATCATGCCAAACTCAATCAGAGTCTCGGTTCCGTTCTCCACCACCGTAAGCAACAAGCTGAAGGTCAACCGAGTGATATTGCTGTAGGAGGTGCTGACAATCTGCGAAATTTCAAACACCAAGATGGGTTTCTTGAACCCAAATATGATATAGGCTCCATTGAAGCCGTTTTCACTCATGAACAATAATGAGCCGTCTTTCAGGCCCTTATGGGCCTCCACTATCACAAAACGGCCCCCTCCATGCTGCTGGCCCTGGAGATGCATTTTCAACGCAATGGCGGTGTCTGTATGGAGAGAAACCTCGTTCTTGAACAAAGTGGTACAGGGCAAGTAATTGATGAGAGAAATGCCACAGAGCCGGAACTGGCGCTGGAAATAGTCCACAATCCGCTCATTGATAGTTCCTATCAGATTTGAGCTGGAATCATCCGCCTGTTCGAGCACGTTTTCGGGTAACTTGCCTTCTTGCACCATTTGCTTCTTAATGAGCTCAAAGTTGAGCTGGCACACGATAGGATCCTTGTATTGGTGGATCCATATGGCGAGGCTAACTATGCTGCGTTTGGAAGTGTTGGAATGGCCCAATACCGGGAGTAATACGCATAATCTTATGGCATGTTGAAGATTGACCACAGAAAGCTCTGCCACTTGTTTGTTCACCACCGACAAAACCGGCACGGCCTGGCCGTCCAGTTCGACCAAATGGAACGCCAAATCCATTTTCTTGCGAAGAGGCGCCTGGAACGACATCTGGTTGATGGCAAAGATCACAGTAGAAGGTTCAATGGGTGCAGTGAGCTTTATGATGGTGGCACCAGCAGCAGAACGCAGTGGAGGGGTTCCCTGGGGCTCTGGTTCCTGTTTGGGCTCGGAAACCGCCAAATTGGGCTGCGGCTGGACGTGGTGTTGGTGATTGTTGGTGGCAACAGATTCAGTGTTGATATCTTGGGGTGAGTCTTTCCTGCGTTTTCGGGCCTCTTTGAAGTCCCAAATGCCCTGGAGTACTTCCATGGCCTCTGGATGGGCCTGGACCAAGGTATGGATCTTTGTTTGGAGCTCGAATGGGAGCGTGGACACCCAGGTCATGATGATGGAAATGGTATAATAGTGAATTGTTAGTTAGGAAGAAATCGCGAATCGGGTACTGCGAAGCGGAAGGGGATAAATGGGGGCTAGAGGGGGCATGGGGAGGATATATGAGGTGGAAATTGGAGATATGGTGTGTGTGGTGGATATGGATGTGATTTTGTTGAATTTGGCGGATTTGGGGAAGTTTTGAAGGGACTTTCCTGGACTTTGGAGAAAATTCGGCTAGTATAATAAAAGAAGGGCCTGGAGGGTGAATTGGGTAAGATATAGGTAGGTAAATGGTGCAGCTGTTTTAATTGGGGCTACAGAGAAGCATTTGAAGCAATTTTACGGAGTAAATTATGCCAGATTCGGGATTTATTAAATTATTTGGATGAACTGAGAAAATGGCTATTTGGGATACAGGGGTCGAAAAGCTGGTTATAAAAGTGATACTTGGATAGCTGCTACTTGACGGATACATACTGACTTCACAACATGCAACAGAATGGGCTTTTTGAATTTATTCGAACCAAATTCTCGTCCTATGAACCGCAAAATCGACTATTAGTTTCTCTAGAGATGTCAGAAAATTGGAAAATTGGAACCACCAGATCTTCATCTTTTGATCACCATTACTTGTGTATTATCCCGGATATCCTTCCTTTGTTGTATAATCTAAGAAGATCCTTATCAAGTTCGTGCGCGGTTCAATATCTAGAATCAACTTTTCAAGTAAAAACCCTCGCAACTGGATCAACCAGGTTCTTTCATTAGAAAAATCCAGGGATCAGACGATCTGGATGCCTGGAAATGATGCAGATGCAGAGAGAACCTATTTTCCGCAAAAAAACACGCTAATTCCATCTCCAATTGCTTCGTCACAAGAGATCAACGAAAACGCAGCCAATAATGATACCACGGTAATAAGCAACATTCGGGATCCTCTCGAATTGGTATTTCGCCCTAATGGAGACATTCTAACTGCAATTTCCATGCTCCAGGGCCTTCTAGCCTCCGATTCAAGTCCTCCTGACAAGCATAAGAGCTTGTTTCTTACGTTAATGTACGGCGAAATCTACGTCAATGCCCTCAAATTGTGCTCCCAGATGAGTCTCTTGGTGATTGGGGATTCCCTGGAGCCAATTGGCCCCGATATGGAGGTCATTGACGGGTTTTTCACTACTTTTCAATTGTCTTCTCCTCCGATACATATCGTGTTCAACTCGCCCGAGTCGAGGGTTTTTGCGGATTTGACCAAGTGGTACTGTCTGTGCCAGGCATTCCACGAGAAACTCGTGTCGCAGTTGCTTGAAATCAAGCAGCAGACACCAGGTGATGCAAATAGGTCCGAAATCGATAATTCCCAAGTATCACCACCAGAATTGCCCCCAAAATTAGTTGATAGGGTCGTCAGCATAGTGGACTCCATGGAGAAACTGTTCCAGCCCACTCCCATGTGCCCCCACCTCTTGGCTCTCCTCATAGTGTTCTACAACAGGTGCATGAAACCTTCAGTGTTGTATGCCAAAAATCCGTTTGCCCCAGCAAAGCCTGCATTCACGAGGTCCACAATCCCCTGAGTCACGCCTAATTTCACTAGCAACCTGCCAGGCTGTGAATTTTAATGTCGTAACGGCAAATAACCAGAAACGCAAATTATCAGAAGAGAGATTAGTGGTGCTGCGGTAAAAGAGAGGGTAATTCTATAGGAAACAGCACAGAATGAATATATAGATACTCGATTGCGATAACAAGAGGTCTGCAAACTACTGCTCCGAGACTAATTTACGATAAACCACTCTGATATCGCGCCTAAATCCGTCAAAGTAGTTCCGGATCTTCCCCTGCAGCCCATGTCCGCCTCCAATTGGTCCAATGCCGGAATCGGAGTCACATGGCACATTTGTGCCTGCAAAAACTACGTCAGCACCACCAAAAACTGCCTCTGAAAATTCCCTGCCCCTCCAGACCCTTCCACGACATTTGGCCATCATAGCCCGACAATCTGCGACATCCACAGAGACACTCCAATCAGTTCTCGAGAATTTTTCAGTGGATAAAAGTGGATCCGGGAGTAGTTCAGCGAAATCCGGGCCAAATCGCTCCAAATTTCGAGCACGTGTGGCCATGTCCCGTGAAAATACTCTAATGTCATCAGCTATTGCAAATTTCCCCCGGTCAGCGCTCTAGATCCCCACGACAAGCCCTATTTGCTCCGCTTCGTTCCGTACCGAAAAAGGTCGTGCGCACCTCACCCTCAAAGAAAAATTTACAACATTTCCACCAAAACTCACCCGCCAACGTAGCATCAAGCAACGTTAGCTCTTCTGCCGTCGCAGCCGTCCAATCTACCCCGCATCACACCGTCCCTTACCCGAACACCCCATCCATCCGAAAAAACCCGACTTTCCACCGCTGTCTCGGGTCGTTTGCCTCCGTGATCTTCATGAACTATTAGCTCGCATACATGTCTACATCTTCATCTTCATCCTCCAATAGTGCCCCCAATCGATTCCGTGGGGATGCCGCCAGCTTCTCGCCCGGGCAGCCTGCCTATTTTGGCTACCAGCAGCACCATCCCCATGGCCAGTACCCTCCTCAGCATCCACAACTCACGCCGCAACAGCAGCAGCAACAGCAACAGCAACAGCAGCAGATGTACATGCAGTATGCTGCGAATCCGCAGTTCCCCATGATGATGAACCAGATGGTGTATCCCCAGATGTACATGCCGGTGTACCTGGACATGTACTACCCCAACCAGTACGTGATGCCGCAACCGGTTCCGTTCTCCCCCAACTCGGGCCATCTCAACAGCAATTATAGACCTCGCAACCACAAGCGGTACAACCCCAAGTTGGCGTCCAACTTTGTTCCCGACAGAGACTACACCCATGACCACACCCCGGAGCCGGAGTACGCCCCCGAATCGGAAGTGGAAGCTTCCCCTTCAAGTAATGAACATTCACGAAGCATTGATGCCAATTCTAATTCCCCAACGCATAATCACACTAATAATAATGAGACAAACGAAACTAATGAAACTAATGTCGCCCACGATGACATCGGCATGTCGGCCTCCCCTTCGGTCGACGACGCCGTCACCATAAAAAGCAATGACACCACCCCTATAGAACCTTTTATTTCATATCCTTTATTTATCAATACCACCTCCGAAGGTTTCATCCAGGTAAAATCCTCACTGTCCACTCCATCCCAACAGGACAAGAACCATAGATTATCGCAAATCAATGCTAATGACTTGATTGTCATTCATACTAATGATATAAAGATTATAAACTATAACACAAATTCAACCGTTATAGCGAACATAGGGCCATCCACTGGAGCTTCCGCTTCCGACTCGGGTCCCTCGACTCCAACCCCACCTTCTACAAACTGGGCATCAATCTTACAGTCATCTACTCCTACGGTGAAACAGGAACCAAAGAAGTCCGCTCCAATTGCAACTGCATCTGTCACCGCATCTTCGTCGTTGGGAGTGTCTATTACTGCATCGCCAATTCCAACTACTGTCAATGGATCGCATCCAACTGAATTCAATATCAAGAATGAATCAGTTCAACCATTGGGTATACTTTTACTCAAAATCATGTTTGACCCTCATTATTCAGTCATCAACACTAAGAATGACTTGCCAACATTCAACATACATCCAAGAGGTTTGACAAACACGGGTAATATTTGTTATATGAACTCTATCTTACAAGTTCTACTCTATTGCTTACCTTTCAACAAACTTCTCAAATTGATTGAAGACAAATCGATTGGCTCCTTGAGCAAGGTATCCCAAACACCATTGCTTGACGCCACTCTTCAATTCTTTAATGAGTTTGTTACTAAGAGTCCAGAAGAAAGTCCCAAGACAACATCATTATCACCAGAAAGCTTCTATATGAACTTGATATCGCATGACAAGTTCCTGCATTTGAAATGGGGTCAACAAGAAGATGCAGAGGAGTTCTTGGGATACTACTTAGACGGATTAAATGACGAGTTTTTGAGCACGATGAAGTTATTGACCACTCCATTGGTTGATTCGCTAATTCAATCGTTCGCATCAGCAAATTCTGGAGACATCGAAAGGATTGAACGTTTTAAATATGACGTCAAGAGCACAATTAAATTGATCAAAAATGAGAATGACAACACCGAATCTGCTAGTGCTAATGAAACTGGTGAGTGGAATGAAGTCGGTTCGAACAACAAGAAGATCTCGGTGAAGAGAACAGTGGAGATTGAGCCAACACCAATCACGATGATATTTGGAGGACAATTCAAGTCGGTGTTGACCATTCCCAAGAACCCCAGTGCCACGCAATTCCAGAAATCGATTACCTTGGACCCATTCCAGCATGTCCAATTAGATATTTCCGAGTCGTCGTCTATAGGCGACGCACTTCTCCATTTGAACAATTTGGAATTGATCAGTTACAAGACCAAAGAGAACAAGGAGATCCAAATCAAAAAGCAGACCTTCGTGGACAAGTTGCCGTCGATCTTGATCATTCACTTGAAGCGGTTCTCGTTCTTCAAGGAGACTGACATGGGGATTGAGAAGTTGCGGAAGAAAGTGGACTACCAGCATCAATTGCATATTTCGAAGGAAATAATATCCAGCAAGAGCATTGACGATGAGACCAACCAATACCGGTTGATTGCAGTGGTGTATCATCATGGAAGCGGGGCGCAAGGGGGTCATTACACCAGTGACGTTCTTCGCGAGGGGGCACAGGGCCAGAACAGTCTGCCCGAGCACCAGTGGATCCGCATCGATGATACCCAGCTCAAGAGCATCAGCGAAGATGAAGTGATCAACGGGGGGGCTGAGGAAAATATCAAAAACGCCTACATCTTGCTCTACGAGAGACTCGGGTAGGGGTTTTTCTGGTCGTGTACATTAGTTCTAGTTAGTTGCGTTCTCCTCGTTATTATTATGTGTCATTACTGGATCGTAGTCAAGGATACTTTGGGTATGAAGGATACTTAAGGTATTTAGAGTATTGGTCACGTGCTAATTTGTCACGTGCATGATGTGAAAAATGCAGTCACTCCCAATCGAGCTAATTGTCAGCATCACATGACCCCCCACTGGACGGCCGAGACCGCTCCGACACGAACGGAACATGCTTGCGGAGAAGGGTCCCTCTAGAAAATTGAGCCCCTATCAAAGCCATTTTTAGAAGGAATCGGGACTACATAATGTATCTAAAGCAGAGGAGTATTTACCTTTAGCCTATTCCCGCACCCTCGGAAGTCGTTCTTCAATTGTCATGCAACCGTGCCAATATTTTTCTTCGCGTGCCCCAAACTCCTTAAAATTTGGTCTTGGCTGTTGCGGGGCCTATTCCGGACGGTCGGGAGTTGGTGCCTGCCGTTTCGGGAAGCCGAATTTCACCTCAACCTGCGAATTTGCTAATTGCCCTGCCCCTATTGTTCTCAGATCTACCACCGCAACGAGGGGCACCGCGTCAGGGTGTTTGCCAGGGGCAAAACTCGCTACCGCGAGACACGCTACTGCACCACGCCTGATCCACAGGGGGCCGGTGCCACCACGCCAACAAACATGGCCCTAGGCACGAGCTCAACACGTTGACCGCGCCTCAGGGGTTTAGGAGGTTCCCGCGACAGGCCTGGAGGGTTACCGTGGTCAGGGGTATGGTGGGATCTGCCCGCGTAACAATGGTCCACGGGGTCTCGCCACACGGGATGCAGGCGGGGCGGGGCCAATGAAAAGCCAATGAAAAGTTTTTCTAGGGCGGGGCAGCGAGCGAGCTGTGGTGGCAGATACTGATAGTGCAACCGTGCGAGAACAAAAGTTTCCCTACGCGGCGTCTCCCTGTGCGTGTCTCCCTACGCAGTGGTGGTGCGGGAAGTGGTTTGAGGCAAGCGGTTCAGCACACGAGTCCAACGGGCCCTAAGAGCCCTGAGTGGTTGTGAAGGCATTGGGGCGCCTCGATTGGAAGCGTGTCTTGAGGTCGTCAGGGCACCAACCGCTGGACATGGCAGAGACAAGACTGGAGGAGTTAGAGGCGATGCTGGTGGCGTCGTGGGAGATAGTGCAGTTTACGAGATTTGGGGGGAGGGCTCAGTGTCGCTGTGGGATGGCGCCCGCTGGAGCCTCGTGTGGCGCAGTGGAGTAGCGAGAGATTGACGAGACGGTTCCGGACAGACGAGGGGTCAACTTCATTCTGGCCAGACGAGAGCGGTTCTAATGGTAGTGCAGGCGTCTCTGTCTGTCTCCACATATCTACATATCGGACAGACGTGTCTACCACGGACATATCTCCGTGATCTCACGCCACCACCCCACGATCTCCCTAGCACATTTACCAGAATAGCTCTCTGTGCGACACCGCCAGAGGTGGCACGTCCCGAATACGGTGCCACCACGACGACTCCAGGGCGATCCAGATTATATGGATGGAAGTAGGGAAAGTGGAAGAACCCCCGCATGTGAATATTGGCGTCACAATAGAGCTGAGTCCCGCAGGATAGACAACCGGGAGGTAATCGAGTGTCACCGCGTGAGGCACAATGTAGTAAAGCCGACATATGGGAGAGTACAGTTTCAGAATACGCATGCAAAAGGGCAACTAAAGCAGAAGGGGCACTGAACACAGAGGTGCATGAAATGGCTCCCCAGAAGGGACTGGCACCACCGCGAAAACCGCGTAGGGAGAAAAATTATCGGATCCAGTACCGGCTAGGATCGACAGAAATAGCGAGAGAGAGCGACAGCGAAAGCGACAGCAGTTGCATGTAGAACCGCTATGTAACCACTAGAGGCACCTAGATAGCAGTTCTATCCCTCCATCTCCTCAATTTTCTCCATTTATCCATTTCCACCCATACCTCTATCTCGCTCTATCTCTCTATTTCCCTCTGTAGGCCGGAGTTCCCACGGCGATCGCAGAGATTGGCGATCCCATTGCGGCCATCTCCCCCCCCCATTTCCCTTAATCGCAACCACGTTGCAACCATCAAAGCCCCAATCCAATGTCCATCCTATTCCCTATTCCATATCCCACCCCTCCATCCTCTGTCCCACATGGGAACTC
The DNA here is from genome assembly GCA_030561465.1 of Suhomyces kunorum. Classification (NCBI taxonomy): domain Eukaryota; kingdom Fungi; phylum Ascomycota; class Pichiomycetes; order Serinales; family Debaryomycetaceae; genus Suhomyces; species Suhomyces kunorum. The sequence continues at coordinate 59,219 of JAKTXF010000043.1, read as the reverse complement.
CTCCTGGCCATTTCTCCTCTCATTTCACCTAGGCCCCAAATCTCCAAATTACAAACGCTTCCACATGCTTCCTCGAGGCATGGAACCTCCCGTGGCAAAGGTTACGCACTTCGCACGAGGATATTGCCACTACCATTGCTATTGTCGACTGCACATGGCACCACACCATTGCTGTTTTGGGGAGCAAATCTCCCACTTCTGACTCATTCCATGTCGAGGCCCAGGCGGTGGGGCTGGACCGTCAGAGCCACTAACAGATCCCTGTACTATGACACCTGCCATCACATGAAGCTCCAGAAAGGCCCCCAAACTCTTCCCTACATAGCTAGTAACACCACCGGGTACAGAATATCCCCCACGCGGAACAGCGCATTGCCAGCACCGCCAAACCGGCTAGTGCAACCGGAAATGGCGGTGAAAATGCGGTGAAAAGTGGGAAACCAGGCTATTCTTCCGTTACGAGCCCGGGCCAGATGCCCCCAAAGCACCCGGCCCAATCCAGCGTGCCAAGAGATTCTACCATGCGTGGCTATGCAAGGCGCATCATTGCAGTAAACGAATGCCAATTCCAGGTGGCGAGACCCGAGTCTACAAACGGTTCGTTGACATAGTAGCGGCCATTGGCAAGCAATAGCTACCTCAGTGTTTTACCGAAACATATATTGCTAAATACGCCAGAGGCACTGAACCAATTAGAACTACAACATTTTCAATTAGTTGTATTTCTATAAAGGATATTAATAGATATCAACTTAGAAGAGAGCGGCAACAGCAGCGACACCGGCAACGGCACCGACGGCGACCTTACCAGCAGCGTTGGCAGTGGTGACAACTGGAGCAACGGTGGATTGCTCGGAGGAGGTGACGTAGGTGGTTGGGATGGTGCAAGGACCGGTGATGGTCAAGGTGGTGGCCTCAGTAACGGTGATGGTCTTGTTGTTGACAACAAATTGGGTAGCAGCTGGGCAGTAGGTGGTGAAGTCAGTGACAACGACGTCGGTGGTGACAGTGACGTTGCTGGCAGAGACAGCGGCAGCGAAAACGGCTGGGACGATAACCTTGGAGAATTGCATATTTGAAGCGAGTGGAATGGGATGAAGAGAAAACCAGAAGGTGTGGGAAACAGGCCCAATTTATACGCCAGAGACGAACCCAAGACCATGGCGGCAACGAAAAAGAAAATAGTTCGCCGGGCTCGCAATTTGAGCTTGCGCCCACCTAACAATAGGAATGTAAACATGAACGGCGCATGAATTGCTTTTTGAAAGTGTTCCGGTGGGTCGGTCCTCGCGACTTCCGGGCCCCTGCTGCTGTTTGCGGAAAGCCTATTCCCCAAAATAGCGGGAGGCTTCTCCGCAACTGTTGCCAATCTATCTGCCAGCTTCTTCGCTATGGCTTGCTTGAATAGGTTTAATTGGGATGGGTAAACACCCACTAACCATCCCGTTTGGGTCGGCTCCACCTGGAGACGGCATGGATTGTTACGCTTCCTACTCTAGGGCGTCGTCTACTCTTCCTCTCGTAACCAATAGGCACCTCGTATCTGGCAGAACAGTTTTAACCGCTCGGCTACTCGAGTTTCTACATACTTTTGCAAATATTTCAAATATTGCAAATTTTCTACCCAAAGTGGTAATGACATCATTTGCAGTTCGAAAGGGTAAGCTTCTGCCAGCAGCAGAACCACCGATGAGGTAAAGGGGAAAGAGGACCACGCCCCGAGATGAGACGCAGGGCATGGTCATCGTGCAAACTTCTCTCCAGGCCGCTGTGCCTGGGATGACACTGTTCCTATCAGTAGAGAGGTTATCAGCATGCCAACAGTTATAATTAGCAACTTGTGTCATCAGTCGCTTACGTAAGCGCACCTGCCAAGATGTCAAAATGACGTTGCTTTTGCCGCAGTGGCACCATGGCTGGTCGAGGATGACTATGGAGTGGTCTCCACCGTTCCAGGTGGTAACGGCGTCAGTCATAGTGTGCTTGCAATGACGAAGGTTGCATGGCAGGAATAGTTTATTCTGTCATGGAGATTTCTCTGCACAGTGTGGGTGCGGAATGGCAAATCCGCCGGAACAACTGACCTGCTGCTTCAAGAGTGTTCCGTCCTGCAATAATATGTTCATTCTGTCTTTCCTCTATACAATCTCTTCCTATTCTTTCTTCCTCTATTCCAAGCTGTAACAATGTTCCCTATTCAGTCCTTCCGTACAGTCCTGCCCAATCCGCCTCCCTGAGCTTCTCCACAATGCCAGCATAGATCTGAAGCGAGTCCTCAATAGCTCCCATTTCGTGCAGCTTCCATGCAGTCACATCCTACCCATTCCACTCTGGCGCTGCACGCCCACTTGTGCGTTCCTGATGGAGACATTTGTGATGCCCTGGCAAACAATCCTGGCTAATTCGTTTCATCTGCACGCACCGACTGGGACAGCAAAAAACTCCGCTCTGGGAGCCAAGGTTTGCGAGACCACGCCGTTTCCCCAAACCGCACACACCGTGGTTTCTTATTCCAGGAACTAGCCGTGGCTGTGTCGCCAAACCGCCCAACTGGGACTGCAAACGACTCCAAACATCTGCCTTGGTGCCACATTCTCCAATGCAACCATTTGGTGTGAAATAGAACCGCGTGCACATAACCGGGCGTCGGCAAATATTTTCTATTATCTTCACTCACATAGGCTCATGCATACGCTAACTTCTCCCTCTCTTGCTGCAACCAGTATCGGCGTTTGCTTTGGTGGTAATGACACACGTATAATTGGCCAGACTCCCTTAGTGGAACATGATCATCACCCTGATAGGTAACGATGACAACCGCGGTTCGGAACGCGATGGCATAGGCGCGCCTTACAGAGGGGCTGCCTCGGAACACGGAGGCAGGCGGAATTATTTTGCAAGCTATGGCATGCTAGAAAAGCGAAAGGGGTACTTCGATTAGCGGACCGTGTCGTGCGGGTGTGGCAGATTTCGCCTTTGGAGCGTGTTCCGGTCGTTCGTTGAGAAGAGGATGGAGTTATTACTTTTTTTGTCAGATAAGGATTGGGGCCCTCTTTCCCGTCTAGTGCATAATTTGAATTACGCAAACGAGATAAGATAGTGAGTCAGGTGACTATATATGTTATCTAAGTTGTATCTACTGTAGTAGGGAGGGAGAAGGGTTGAATGGCGGCAGTAGCAGTGGATGACGGTTGTCCCTGTAATAGAAATGAAGTTGATGAGATTCGGTGAAATTTGATGAAATTTGCCGGGAAGTGATTACCCTGGGATACGTAGACGGTGTGGAGGATTCGTTACACGGAAGAGATTAGTGGATATGCAGCGCTCGTAAAGCGGGAGAGGTCCACGGATAGCAATGCTCGTAAATTGGAAGAGGTCCATGCATTTCAATGCTCGTCTGGCACCGGATTAGTATTGAAGTCTTATCGCCTGCGATTGGCAATAAATGGACTACGATTCGACAATATACGAGTCTAAACTGAAGAGATGAAGCTGAATTTGAGAAATGCTCCCACGAGACTCATACACTATACAGCCAGTTCCTTAGGGTTGTCTAGGGAGTATCTGGCAGGAAATAGCTTCTCATCCAATTCCTCCAACATATGCGATATCAACGCACGGGGTGGATTGCAGTATGAGTTTCACAATATAGACGAAAGACTCTATCAGATGAACCCCAAGTATACCTTAATGAATCTACTGGGGCATGTCCATGATGATGGAGTCGTCTTCTGCTCAAATGCAAGCCGATTCCGTATAGTCCATTCCAGCATTATTCTAACTAATCTACTACTGCCTGATACTCTAGCATGAAAATCACACCATGTAACCTTCAGAAAAATCGCTGGAGGATGTCCTTGATGTTGACTTCAGTTCATCCACAAGCTGTTTCTGTATAATCCAGCTACAATCGGCAATATTCTTACAAACCTGTTACTGCGTGATACTCTTGCATGTGAAGCACAACATGTATAACTTCAGGAAGTGATGTAGGGGCATGTCTATGATGGTTTAAAAGCCGTTTCGATTCTTCCGACTGCGTTCGGCAATCCCTTTCAACTAAACTGGATAGACTCTGCAAATTCTGCTAGATAGCCTGCAGTGAGTTTGGGCAGAGAATGCGAGATCTATGATGTAGACCTACATCGATTCGACGTCACAGCAACTACTTCTAGAATCTTCGATGATGTAGACCTACATCGATCCAGCGACATGGAGACTGCATCTAGAAACAGAGCAAACTACACCGATGATATCATCTGGTGTCGTCTAAAGTTTATGTGAGCAGAGTTGCTCTACTGCGCAATTGCTCTCCCTAACTAGTAAGCCTTATCTTCATCTCCTTCAAACATGCAAACGTCACCTACCAATCCAGATTTCCCTAACCATCCTCGCAGTCTACTGATCCATTCCTCGCAAATTAGCGATGACCTCGCTTCCCAACTAGTCTGACGTATTTTGATCACTCACTATTGTTCCGTGGATTACACACAGTCACAGCTTCGAGAAGGGTTTTGTAATCTGGTCCATGCAACATGACAGTAGTGTGTATTTGTCAGGACCTGCAGAATGACAGAACCACCCCGCATAAGTTAGATGCGTGGACATGACTAATGCAACGGCCTTGAGGTGATACTGATGAATTTCTAGGAATGTTGCTATGCAATTTCTAGGTATGTTGATAGTTCCGATAGTTTCGCTACTGTTCCAGCCAATATACCACTTCCGATGAATTTCTGGCTATCATGCTGCTTCCGTTGATTTCCAGCTATCATGAATATCTATCTAGCCATTACTCCACTTTTGTTTATTTCTAGCCATTATCACCTTCGTTTTAAATCTAACCAATTTTCTTATTCCCATCTACATTCCCTTCTCGTTAATTTATTTTATCTGTATTTGTAACTATTATGTTTGTCATTAGTCGCTGGTGCTCTATAATCCTTACCAACATTCGTAACCGCCGTCAACAACCAAGTTGTGCCCAGTGGTGTAGGAAGACGCAGTCTCACTGGCCAAGTAGAGAATGGAGCCCACAAACTCCTTGGGTTCGGCCATTCTCTTCTGAGGAATCTTGGATTCCCACGCCTCCTTCATCTCGGAGTGTCCGGCAATCACGTTTCTGGTCAAAGGAGTCAAGATGTAGCCTGGCGACAAGGTGTTGACCCTAATGTTGAACTTGGCCCATTCACACGCGAGGGAGCGAGTCAAGTGGATCACCCCGGCCTTGGACATGTTGTAGATACTCTGGGGTTGGGGATCGTTGACGATGGTTCCGGACATGGAGCCAATCAAGATGATGGAGCCCTTCTTGTTGTTTTCGATCAAGGGGCGCGCGAACGACTGCGACACGTAGAATGCCCCCAAGGAGTTGACCTTCATCAACCCCTCGGCGTTGAACGAAGGGTACAGTTCTGCAGGGAAATTCTCGCAGTAACCCGCGGTGTTGATCAACAAATCGGCGATGTTCTTGTGGTGTTCGTTGATGCTGGCAAAGGTGACGTCCACGGCCTCCGCATCGCCAATGTTGCACGACCAAGCAGAAACCTGGCCCACGGGCGATTCGTGCTTGCCCTTCAACGTCTCCTCGGCCCACGCCAACACCTCTTTAGCAGCAATTTGAGTTCTTTCCAAATTCATGTCCACGAGGGCCACGCCGGCTCCCTGGGCCACGAGGGCCCGGGAGATCACCATGGCCATGCCGCCGGAGCCTCCGGTGACGATGGCCAATCTGCCGTCTAGTCTGAAGTTGGGAACAACGTTGTCGTAGGAAAAGTCCATGGTGAGCGAGTAGGGGATGGATGGGAAGAAAAGGCGAGGGATCCGGGATATGCCGCAGTTTATATACCTGGGGAGCCGCCTTCTACAAGAAAAGAAAAGCCTGACTATGTATGCAAACCCATGCAAACTCGGGTCCCAAAAGAAACGAAGTCGGAGTATCCACTGGGGCAGATACGGAGGTGCTTGGGTGAGGTGCAGGAACAGACGCATCTGATTGCAGATGACTAACCGATGTGGCTGTGGTATACGCAGGAGAACCGGGAGAAGGTCATCCGTGGAAGCCGATACTGGAAGAAGAGAAGACGGTATTAGAGGCAGGAAACAAGGATAGGCCAATTGAACTAGACACAAGCAATGAGGTGTTGTTTATGGAGGTCTACGTCTTCTTACGGTGTCAACAGCCCAGTTCGGGGCCGGAACTGGCTCGGGCAGATATGATGTCATCCGGCACCGTGCATCAAAAGAATCGACGAAATAAGCAATTGCAGGGTCCAGTGCAGGAACGTCACAAGATTAGATCGCACCCCGAACGGGGCCGTTTCTGCGGCTGGAACTCCGGTGTTTGGCCAGGAGGGTGAAGATGGTTTAGGAGAACATGCGTGTGAAATTTGGAGAGCTAGAATCCATTACTTGCGCCGCTACCCCAGCCCATGAATTCCAAAAACCCTTGAGTGCTCTGGGCTGTGGCGGATTGTTGTTTATCCGAAAACGGCGTTTCCCGGGAAATTTGCCGCATCGGCTGCTATCTCGCTGAAAACATGGGGAAACACCAATGTCTAATAGGGCCACGGTGCCCGCCTGTGCCCGCCTGTGTCCGCCTGTGCCCCCTCTCCCAGAGGCGAGTCGTTAGCATCGCGGCTGCGATGACCCTGGTTACGTAAGCGACCTTGGGGAGCTGTTTGTCTCTCCGTATCTGGGGAAATGGTGACAAATGGGGAATCTCGGTATAACTGAGTGGGAGAGGCGAATCCGGGAAAACACCACATAGACGCGTGAAATTGGAACTGGGCAAATTGTATGGAGGTACGGAGGTGTGGATGTTCATCATGAAGGATTGACACTGTCAGCGGCATCCCAGGGATCAAGTGCTCATGTGTTATTCATAGTCAACGGTTGAGGATGAGAAGTAGCGGTTGGCGGTTTGGCCACGTAAGATGTGAATTGAAAATATGTAAATCCGTCACGAACCCGTCAACAAACGGTGAAATTCAATTGGATCGATCAGCCACGCAATATACACGAGAGTCAGAATAGAATGGGATGGAATCGGCCACCGAGGCGGGTTCGGGTGGGGAAATGGGCGGGGTAGGTATGGTGTCAATTGTTGACGTTCGCAGGAGAAGATGAGGTTGAAGTTTTGGTTTTGGTTTTGGTTTTGGTTTTGGTGGTGATGGTGGTGTTGCTGCGGAAACTATCGGAAGAACACGAGGAAATTGGTGTGCTGGCATGAATTGCAGTGGGACGATTTGAGGGAGTGTGAGATGGGTTGGGTTGGTGGGGTTTTCGTTTTCATGGTGAAATTGATTGTTTGTGAATTTGGTTACTGGGGAAATTGAGTCTTACGAAGTTTTGTTGATTTCTGGGGAAAATCAATGTGTGAGGTTGATTCCTGCGGAAATTGATTGTTATTGAAATTTGATTTCTGGGGTTACAGATTATGGGTAATGGAAATTGATTGTAGATATGTAGTGAAATTTGATTGTTGATTTTGCGAATTTAACAGTTTTACTAACCTCCTAAGAAGTCGAGTTTTAGGGGAATTCGGGGACTACAATAGTTTTCTGGAATCTCATTAGAGAGTTTAGTTTCTCGAGAATACCCGAGACGGTAGTTTTTGAGGCATTCATTCATTGGGGAACTCCTCATTTAGGTTATTCTCAAAGAAATTCACAGAAATTCGACAGTGTAGGTCAATTGGCTTAGTTCAAAGAAGATCGCAAAGTCTGTGATATCCAGGTAGCTTTCCAGGAGACTACTGGTCGGCCGTGCATTAGATTCATAAATTTTCACGATTTCTTGAAATTAACACCGATGAGTGATTGCTCCGTATCTGAATGCTCCAGAGACTACAACAATTGCTCAACTTCACTAATAAAAATGAATCGTTAGAAATCGTTAAGTCAAGGCTCAACTTAACGTTTCAACAGACGGTCACTAAATTCCTCGAATTAGTCAACAATGGCACAATAAGTTACTGCATTTAGCCTCTTTTTCTCTACTACATCTTAATAAACGGCTCCCCTATAAATCGCCTCGAAAATTAGTCTCTGATCGCGCTCAAAGCACGGCTCTAAGTAATTTCCCCACTCAATAATTGCTAAGTTTGTATGTACAACGTGGCTCATTAAATCTAATACATGGCTCCGGCATAAGTTAGCAAATTTGAATCTTCTGAATATTAGCACCAAGTGGCGTCTCTACTTAACTGTAGCCACCAAATTTACTAACTAGCTCTTTAATGACTCTAATTAATGAGTATTCTATAATTTAGCCTGCTACTATTGCTCATTCTACTTAATTTCTCATTAACCCACACTGCAATCTACTTAATTTCTCATTAATATTAATTATCCACATCTAAGCCTTTTAATCTATAATCCTACGCCTATATAACCTGCATCTTATGGAGCCGCTCCAAGTTGCGGGCGTCCCGCTTGGCCTGCTCGCGGTCCATCCGCAAGTTGGCCCATTTCCGCAACCTCTCTCCATACATTAGACAGAACACAGGGAACGGCAACCCCAATACTAACGCAAGAAACGCACACATAGTGTTGCCCCAGCCATAGTCCAACCGCTTGTACATCTGCTTGGCGAAAAGGGGGAAGCTGAACCCGAATAACAGCCGGAATACGGCTGCGGCTGCAATGGAACTGGCTGCGAAACGGTTATTCATATCGATGAGATAGTTCTGGATGGTCTGGAACACGGCAGTGAAGGCGAAGGCGAAGATCCCCGAGCCAATGGCAGGCATGATCCAATGGAGGTGTTTCTGTGCCGACCACCCGTACCAAATGAGACCTACCGGCACTCCTATTGCTGAGAAACAGAGACAAGGAAGTCGGAACTCTGGCTTGGAAACGCCTCCATTTCGCTTGGTTAGCCTCTGGTAGATGACCTGGATGGCGTAGGTCCAGAATATCGTGCCTATCACGTAGCCCACGCCCATGGGAACGAACATGAGGCCAGAAATACCCACAGAATAGCCATAAATGCCTTCGAAAACGTCAGGAAAGGTGACAATCATGAGATACATGAAGCCGTAGACGAAGGCCATGAACACTCCGAGCCCCAAAACCATGGGATGGGTGGTGAGAAGCTTGAGAGGCCGGCTCATCTGGACGTAGACCTTGCCCCAGGCAGTTTCTCCATCTGCGATCTCGAAAATGGTGTGAAGATGGTCGTTTCTGGTGATTTTACGGAGTCTTTGGGCCTTTTGACGAAGTAACTTGGGAGAGTACGTCTCCCGGAGGAGTATAGTGCCCACCACGGCGACAAAGCCGTTGAAAATTGCCAACACGTAGAATACCCATGGCCAAGACTTGTTCTGAATAATGAAGCTAGAAATCACTGGGGCAAGCACCGGACCGAGAGTAGGAGCAATAGAATATGCCGCCATGGCCACGAGTCGTTGCTGATCACTCCAGATGTCTGCCAACGCGCCGGCGCCAACATTTAATGGGGCACATCCTCCGAGACCTCCCAAGAAACGAAGCACGCAGAGTTGTGCTGGGGTTTTGACAAAACCACAGCCTAAAACGAAGGCAAAATTAACCCAGATGGACACGTTAAGCACTGGCCGACGTCCTATGCGGTCGCTTTCGGAGAGAGGCGCAATAATTAACGGTCCAAGGGCCCACGAAAGCACCATGATGGAAATGGAGAGAGTGGAAATAATGGGTTTCATGCCGAGATCTGCGGCAATGGGGCCCATTGCCGGCGACGGCATGGACGAGGACATTGGTGAAATCAAGCTGTAGACAGCAACCACGGAAGTGGCCACGATTTTCGACCGAAGCAGCCAATTTCTGGGGTAGTCTGGATCGTCAGGTCCGTCCCAAGTGACCAATTCGGGGTCGTCATCAGCAAATTCGGCACCAAAATCGGCTGTGGGGACAGCCACGTCTGGGAGGGACTCATAGAGAGGTTTTTCGCTGGATCCTGGCTCGAAATCCGCCTGTTCCTCTTCGGCCTTGGTTTCCTTGGATGGCTGCGAGTGCCACACTTGAACTGCCCGCAAATGGTGGGAACGGATCGACATTTGGCGGTCGAGTTCGCCCCGGGCACGCAGCGAGAGTTTGGAGAGAACTGTTGTGCGAGTTTGCGTCCGTTTGAGTTGAATAGCGTCTTGGGGAAGGTCGCCATAAATGTCTCGCACTGAATAAGCCAGTTCGATGCGGCTGAGACGACCAGAGTCGATGGAATCGGCTGCAGTCAGGCCAAACAGATGGGTAAAAGACGCGTCAGACATTCTCCGGGTTCCACTGGCGGTTCCAGAGCCCTTTTGGGGTCTGGAAGATGGCAATTCGTGGAGAATACGTGGAGCATTGTGGGGATCCTGCGATGCATCGGAGTCAAGCGAATCGGAGGTCTTTTGCGACAAGCTGGTTGTCAAGGGCAGTTCCGACGCAGGTTCCGACACCAGCTCGGGGATGTTCTCGAGATTCTGACCTGGAGGGCGCTCGGGATCGGTCATCGGGGCAAAGAAACGGGTATTGTCCTGGATGGTTTGTGCTCAGCCTGTCTCGCGATGCGAAATGGGGAGGATCGCCTACAGGTGGCGGGAGTGCCGGAAAAAAGGGGGGAAAGCGCCGAAATGACACACAATAGACCCATACAGGCAATCCGGGCATTGTGATGCATAGGGCGAGCGTTTTGGGGGAGATGACGGGGCTTGTTGGGAAGATCTGGGGAAATGGCCCGGGCCACTTCACACGTGAAATATGGTTCTATAACCACGGAACAGCACCATCCACAGTGCAGGGAAAAGGATGGAATGTGCTGCTACGATGTACGCGGCAACTTCCATCAACATTCCTTCACCATGATGCACTCAAAGGGCTGGTTCTGGCTGTTGTAGCGATTGGGAGGGAACCTCTTATCTGAAAAATTCTCGCGCGGAATAGATACTGAACTCAGAAACGTTGCCGAGATGAGGGCATCAGGGCTCCAATCTGGAGCCCTTTCGCTGCACCGTTGCCAAACAAGGTTACGGGAGTCGGAAACAGCCATATCCAAAGACTATGAGGTTTCTTGCCGAGATTGGAGGTAAACCAAATGGATACAGCAGCATGCGCCTTCCCAATAGGGAAGCAGGCCAGATTGGCGGTATAGATTTGAGCCAATGACGTGCCGGAGGGGTTCCCGGGCTCACAAGCGTGGCACCACCCCATCTCTAGAAGGATCGATGGAACGGATAGAATCTGGGGAGGATAGAAATTGGAGTGAGAGATATAAAGGGAAGAAGGGAGGTAGGGAGAAAGAGTTTGAAGAAAAACGTGGGGGATAAATGAAGGGATTTACCGTGGAATAGTGAGGCAGTAAGATAGGGATTTGGTGGAAAATTCTGGGAGTAGAAGTAAGAATCTATAATGTAGTAGGGAGGTATCTGTCCGTGGAAGTGTATGGACACGGAGAATTGTCCAATGGGTTCGGTTTGGGTATTTTCTGGGGAAGAAGTCGCTGGAAGATGGCATTGTATATTTCTGATCAGATTCGCTGGATCTGAATTAACCCTTTCTTCTGCACTGTGTATCTGCATAATGTAATACTATAATCCCAATTAATTCGATTCTAAGACATTCTTCCATTCTACCACCGTTAAATGTCTTGCAGAGGCCCAAAATCCCTTACACACAAAGATCAGACACATTCCACCCCTGATCTGACGTTTGGCCCCTTCGTGATTGGCCCATTCCTCGTCTGGGGTCGCAGCTACAGTTCCACGCCAATTGGTCCGGGAGTCGGCCAATGGGGACAAAATTCACTCACAACAACTAAAACCACATTCGAAACGTATCTGATGTCTTTTTTCCACATCAAAAGTCATAGGGACCGAATTCCAGTCGTACCGGGACCCTAGACCTGGTTTAGGACCCTTGGTCGTGCATCAACCACACTTATACGGAAACCACCTCCAACTTGGCCAAAACCTGTCCTAATCGCCCAATTTCAAGTGATTTAATCTCAATCACCCCCCAATAATCTTCAGCTCCTAATATTGCCCCTATGATTGCCCCAATCCACCAATAAATGCCATAATAGTGCCCCTTTCAATGTCGCGTGTACCCTTCCCGCGACATGTCGCATGTGTTGTCATCACTTCACCATCACTCCAGTCTTTTCCTCCTCCTCCTCCCATTCCCCATGAACTTCATCAAAAAGCTCATAGGAGTGCAGGCAACTGACGAGGTGGCCCTGATTCCCTCGGGAAAGCTCTTTTTGACCCGCCTGCCCCGACTGCCCAAAGGAGAATTGGAGTGTCTCTACAATGATGCGTTTGCTTCCATTCGTCAGACAGCAAACCCGTTTTACTACCAATTATGCATTACCAGAGTGCTCGAGGAGGGCGAGAACGTCGTTCCCGGAACAGTGGATGATGATTATGACGAAGATGACGATTACGAGGACCATGATACGCCTCGTTCTGCCACAGACTCCACCACATCAAAGGACGAATGGAGCTTTGCCTTGACACAGGATCTCATGATTCGCTATGAAGAAAGGTCCAACGGGGTGCGGGCGCTCACGTGGCTCGATTTGAACGGAGATGACGGGGACCAGTTCGAGTTTCGGGTGGAAGAAGACGTGAAACTGGCTGAGGTGGAAACGTTTGTTACGGCGGTGTTTCGCTGTGTTTATGAGCTACAATTCCAGACCAATGGCCAGGGAATCTCCCGCAAGGAGTTGGAGGAAGCCACGCAGACCCTGGAGTTGTATTTCGGGTGATTGAAGAAGCCTCGTGTGATGATTTATATCTTGACACAAGAACAGAGAAATTGCGATTTACCTCGCCAATATCTCCCGGTACACTTCTACTGAACTCTACATAGCCGGCTCGAGAGCTCGAGCCATATTGCATCCATTTCGTCATCTTTTTGTTCTTTTCCGGTTCTCTGGTGAACTGTTCTGGCCTTGGATAGGCCATTTATTGGTATTGGTTATGGTTAACCGCATGGATCTTTTAAACGTTATGTTTGATCTTTTTACCGCGGTCATGGATTGTTTTACCGTGGTATTGGACACATTTGACTGGTTCTGATCGTAAAGACCGTGGATGGATCCATTTTACTGGTTCTAGATCTATTTTTACAGTGTCCTGGTCTTAGATCAATTTACTGGTTTGTTCATGGATGATTTTAATGATCTGGATCTATTTAATGGTCTTGGATGGATCATTGACTGTCTCACTATACATGCCATTCACGGCAATACAGACCCTGTTCCGGAGCAAGCCTGCTGGATACAGGATTCCATTGGAGCCCCGAAGAGTGCTTGTGCCTCAGGGCATCCAAACTGGATCGTGGAGTTAATACTTCTTAGGCATTTGTGTGCTGGACCTTCACGCTTAATTATATCATAATTTGTCGGAAATGCGAGTAGCGAAGACTTCAAATTTTGCAGAAGTCTTTGGAGCGATACTGCGGTTCTCTAGAGTATTGCAGCATGTGATTTGAGCTGCAGAAACAGTCTGGCCTTCATTGTCCTAATCAAGCATTATTAGGAGAGCAAGTATTGGTATGCAGTCATGAACAGTTTTTCTAGACCCTTAGTTGATCTTGTCATATAGGGTCAAAACTGCAGCAGATAGTAGACTAAATGTGTAGCTGTCTATGTGAAATTGCATAGAAACTCGTCTGGATCCTTATTCTGCATCAGAGCATCACTTCTAGTGACTTGCTCAATGCACTAACTTCCATCACACCATCACACACATTATTATCATCAGTCCTCCAATCGGGGAGAAAAAAACGGGAAAACAATAATTCACACCTGTTCATCTCATTTAAATCCCAACGATCTCTTGAATTCTTGCGCAAAGAGTACACGGTAGGCATTTACCTTATGCCATGCGGTAGGAACATAGTCTTGTGGATGCTGAAATTCGCCTTCAAGCGGCACATATGGAATCTTATTGATACGGGCGTGAATCTTGCGGACCCAGTTGCGGAATCCCGGCGATTGGAGCAACCTTCGGTAGAGAAGTTCTTCCAAATTCATGATGTAGAGAAGCAAATCAGGTCCTTGTCATTATAGATCATGTGGCACATGGTCACGCGATACAAAATCACATGACCCCATCAGATGTCGGGCGACATCAATCTCCCAATGCGGTTCTTTGTAAACATCTGCGACATAAACAACAACAGATAACTTCCACCGTCCTCGTCTGCCCCGAAGCTTCCTCTATCACTACCTGTCACGTCCATCTCGGACCACAATCCCGTCTCGTCCGCATCCTTCCTTTTTTGGCGTTTTCAATCCCATAAAAATAGCCCCAACCTCGGTGTTTTCCTCACTCTGAAATATACACTTTACAACATCCAGCTCCATAGCTGCAATCGGCAACCATCTCCCCTAAATACAGCGGAAAATAACAGCTTTCACCTACAACTGACTGCTGAGTAACTTTTTGCCGCAAAATAGCACGTTTGTGGAGTTTTTTCATCACTTTTGAAGTCGAGTCTTACCCTACACCATAGTTGGGGAGTGAGGTAACGAATTACGTCTGAATCCTTCCATTTTGAAATAGATTGATTACCGATAAAGTTCTATCTCACCGAAGCTTACTGTTTACCATCAATCTCGATATCTAACACCCACCTATCCGGATATCTACAGTGACATCATCTCAACCATAATAATACCACTCCACACACAATGGACTCCTCCTACGAAATACCCGAACGCATACTAGAGGAAGACGACTACAATCTTGACTGGAATGGAATCATCGAAGAAACCCCATCCTGGCATTCTGCCATGAGCATAGGTTTCATCAACAACAACGACGATTCGGAGCCTACAAAGCGTCCAACACCCACCATTTCTGCATTTTCCACCTCAGCATCCAACTTGGCTCCCATCGGACTCAATTCCAACCTCATACTACAACCATCCGTATCCAATCCTGTCACCAATGAGCTTTTCCATCCATCTTCTACCAACGACCTCTTTCAAGTCACCCACAACATATGGCGATTGGGCCCACGAAAGAGCCATTTCGACATCTTTGGCGGAGATGATGAAGGCAATTTTCCTTCCAAGCGATTGAACAACAACAAAATCGAGAAAATGATAGAAATGGGCATTTCGAGAAAGTATTCACCGGAAAAAGCCTTGACATATGACGACAATTACGACCAAAGAATCAACAATATGATGAGCAGCATGGACCCTGAGTTTGAGCTCGATGATCAGTTGAGAACCCGCTTCTACAAGGGCAGATTTGCCAAAGAATCCGATCGTTTGGAATTGCTGTTGAACAGCTACCTCGAGCAAGGCAATTCTCTGTCCAACGAGGATAAGGAGAATTTGACTCCATACCCAGATCCTTTGAAAACCGTCAAAAACAAGCATGCCAACTCCATCAAGAAGTCAAACAAGATCTTTTTCAAGTCTCCACGAAGAAACTCTTCGATACCGGTACTCAAACCTCTTGCAAACATCACCAATATTGACCGCAAGGAATTCACCGTTCAAAAGGATGTGGTTTCGCCCAAACGTGTCTGTATTCCCCATCACAGAAACAAATACTCCTTGAAACCAGCCATAAAATACCATGCACCGAAACCCACTATCTATATGGTGGAGTCGCTGTCTGGGTTGATTAATGATGCCACCAAGTTTGGAACCGAGTTGAATGCATCCAACTGCGAGGATTTTCCTCTCCCCGAAGACTCCAACGAAATAGTGCAGATTCCCACTAATGACGACAAGTCCAAAAATCCCAAAATGGCTATCATCAAGGTGTTGGCCAATAAGTTCTTCAGGAAAAAGAAGGACACAAAGGAGACCACGGCTCTGGACACAGGTGCCAGTCCTGTTATTTTCCAAGAGGAGCAACGGCTCGGGTTCTACACTTCCAAGCAGTTTGAGACGTATAATGCAGGTACTGGAGAGTCAGTGCTGGAAAGTCATGAAGATACCCAAAAGAAACAGGTGCAGTGGGCGGACGACCTTGAATGGTAGTTTTGCCGGCACAAGACCACGCTGACCATTAACGACCAGGCAACTCACCTAATTAATATAGCCTGCATTGCGTTACAAGGCACAAGAGGACATTATGCGGCTGGTTCCAGCCGGTTGGGCAATATAATGTGCTGGGATATTACCGAGAGGACAGCATTTATTATATATGATATTAAATGGGGCATGCCATAATAAATCACCGTCATAGAGAAATCAGTAGGTTTGTCGTATAAATATATCATGGATTTATTATGGACCCATTTTGTCTCGAGAAAACGCTAGATAAAAAATGGCCAAGACGCATCAGAAACGCCAGACTTTTGTGCTTGCCCAATCGGAATAGTCCCTTCCACACACTATACCACAGAAAATATCCCCCTAGGGCCGTTTCTACCGGGGGTGGTCCAAATCATTGGTCTTAGAGAAAATGCGATAGGAAATGGACCAAAATGCCCCAAACCGCAGGAAATCCACTGAAAAAAAGACCACATATCCACCAGACCTATACCAATACCCTCAATGCATTTCTAGCCACAACAACCGCCGCCCCAGCCTCCATTCCCCGGTGTTTCACAATCGCACCCATATTTCCTCCACATGTCGCGCGACACGCGCGACATTCATACCTATACGCGACAGTTGTCATAAACACAGTATAAACATCTCTGTTTCTTCCGCCAAAATGTCCACCTTCTTCGATGAAATGAAAAAGTCCTACGTGGACGTTCCCATCACCGACTCCAAGATCGACACAGCCGCTTTTTTGGAGGCTTCAGAGTCGCTTGTCAAGCTCTTTGACTTGTTGGGTTCTTCTGCCTTTTCCGTGGTTCAGAAGGATATGACGGGAAACATCACCAAGATCCGTACCAAATTGTTGCTGGACCCCGCCGGAGCTGGAACTTTGCAGGACTTGATTTTGTCCGAGGCTGGAGGCAAGTCCAAGACAGCTACCCAAGGCTTGTTGTGGTTATCTAGAGGGTTGGAGTTTACTGCCCAGGCCATGAGAGAAACTGTCGATAATCCCGATGCAGAGCTCACCAAGACATTTACCGATGCATACGGCAAGACCTTGAGCCAGTTCCACGGCATGCTCATCAAGCCTGTGTTCAGATTGGCCATGAAGGCTTGTCCCTACAGAAAGGACTTCTTTGCGAAGTTGGGAGCGGACCAGGCCAAGGTGACTGCGCAGTTGGAGGCGTGGTTGAAGGCGTTGGAGCACGTGGTGAAGATCATCATGGAGTTCTTTGCCTCGGGCAACTACGGCAAGGGCTTGTAGAGAAATACACGAGGGCACAGCCCAGATAGAGACACGCGTAGGGAGATGGAAAGGGTGATAGAGAGAAAGAAAGCGGTCGAGAGAGCTTGATAAGGGATTTTGGCGAATTTATATGCCATATTTCCGTGCAGAATACCACTCTGGGGCTTTACATTAAATTCTCGATATCGGCATTATCTGAATAAATATCTATATACACAGGCGATTCTGGGGCATTGTGGGAGCCTGGGACAGCTGGAACAACGTGTTTCTGGAGAATTAAGGGCCAAAACCTACGGGAGAGGTTCAAATACTCGCATTCTTCAATACTCTACTTTCTCTACCTCCCCATCGATTTCCTTCCATTCTCCACCAATCTTCTCCAAAATCACACCAAAACCTCATCCTCTCCACCCCAACCACTCTCTCTACTCGCTTTCTTCCTCTCCGATCCTCTTAGTCTCCTGCATCAACTCGTACAACTGTCCTACCTGCTCAGGAGACATCTTGTCAAGGTCCAGTCTGCCCAACTTTCCGTCCATCCATGAACCTCCATCAATAGAACGCAAGTAGTCCTGCCATTCTGTCAAGAATCCCACTATGTGCAATGGGTTGTCGGTGTCTTTGTGAGCTTTGAATTCTGCTTTGACGTACTGA
This sequence comes from Suhomyces kunorum, assembly GCA_030561465.1. Classification (NCBI taxonomy): domain Eukaryota; kingdom Fungi; phylum Ascomycota; class Pichiomycetes; order Serinales; family Debaryomycetaceae; genus Suhomyces; species Suhomyces kunorum. The sequence continues at coordinate 41,338 of JAKTXF010000043.1, read as the reverse complement.
TCGCCTAGAGGGCGTAATTCGGAGGGAAGTTTGTGGACATGTGCACGCAAAATTGCCTTGTAGAGCAGGAGTGGTGGGAGTAGAGGAGCTGTGACTCTTTCGGGTCTTCTGGGGCGCACTAGCCGGACAAGGGAAGGTCTCATAGTGGGTGGAAGTGTAAACTATATAGGGAAAGATTATATAAGGTCATGTGGTATGGGGCACGTGATAAAGAGGAAATGGAAGAGAAGGGAAGAGTAATGGGAAGTAGATAGAAGGACAGATTTCGGTAGAGGAGTTTCCTCATTAGTAGATAACTAGTCTGAAATATCTATAGAAATTCAATTGACACTCTAAATTCCTTCACGAAATGCCAATCTGACTGATTATGGCTATTTATTCCGACATTTTTTAAATAACCTTTTTGTTTTGACATAAAACCCAGATTCTGACACACTCAGTATTCCAAATGCAACCAAAATCTAGACTCTCCTTCCCCCATCTCCTGCTATCCAAATCCCCCTTTAAATTCTACCCCAGGTTTACCCCGTGGCCAATTTTTCACCTCTCGCCCCAGAAGGCTATTTCTCACCACTCCAATCATAAGGGTACCCCCAAGGGGTCTAATTCGCACCTTAAGCCTCTGAATCAGAAATATTTTCCCCACGTAAGCCTCAGGCCTTCAAATCCCTTAAAGCACCGGTTGCGTACCGTTGCTGCAACATACGAGGTTTCTATGCACCGAACACACCCATTGTGACCCCATGACTCGGAATGAAGGATCTGAAGACTTGAATGATATCAGAACAACGCTGCAAAGCTCTGGAGAACTCCAATACGCGAATTTAGTCGCAAACTACGTCTGGTTTAGTTCCGCAGAAACCCGCAGGGTTTAGTCCCAAATGGGCGATCTGCACCATAGACAGTTAATGTAGAACTATTATGGGCCGATTCTGGCCCAGGAATTACTTCCACATCGGGACGTTGGCCCTAACCCCAGCAAAGTGGGTCTTGGAAAACTCCGTATAGGGTAAGGGCCATGCCGAGAGGTTTCCTGCATGGGCCCCCAACACCTGCCTATTTGGGCAGTAAAGTGCTTTACCCAAATAGGAAAAGGTGTCTCGAGGGCATTACCCAAAGCAGACACAGCACTACACGAAGTGTTGTGATTCCAGCGCCTTATAAGCGGAGCCAGGCCCGGAGACCGTTTTGCCCAAACTCTTCGTTACAAGCTTTCTTCAGTCATCGCTGTTTTTCCCAGGTCTTGACTGCATCTCCTTCTAGTTTTCGCAGCCATCATGAGATTGGGTTCCATAATAACACTCGTTACCGTGGCAGGCGTGGTCCACGCCGCCTCTCCCGAGGAAGAAGCCAAGAGAGACTTGACTCTGATTCTAGATCAGGTTGCCGGAGGCGATTTCCAGGGCCTCATGGACAAGGTGTCGTCTACCACATTGACTCCTGAAGACATCTCCAATGCCATTGAAAACAACAACATCACTGCATCCAACATCGTGAGTGCTTTCCAGAACTCCGAGTTGGCGTCCAAATTCTACGGCGCCGTGGCCAGCGATCCGGCGTTGTTCTCCACCGCCTTGGGATTCGCCAAGCTGTTCCTCGGCAACAAAAGAGACTTGTCCTCTCTCGACATCCGTGACGAAGACTTTGTTTCTTCGGTGTACCAGGCGTTGCAGGACTCCGGATTGGCCTCCTACGTCACAAAGGCGTACTTGACCAACGCGGACTTCAGAGAAACCGCCAGTTCGTTGATCTCGTCCATCACTTCCAACGGAGACTTCTCCCAAATCCTCGACACCGTCAAGCAGTCTGGTATTGCTAGCGAGCTTCTTTCGGCCTTCACCAAGTCCCAGCGGGACTTGCTGGTCGAGGACATCGACAACGTCATGATGGGCAAAAGAGCTGCCATCGACAACATTCTCAACGCCTTTTTACCTTCCTCGGGTTCCGCATCACTGAATGCCTCAGTTGCAGCCACCTCTACTCCCTCCACCAAGCCTCAGGTGGCTCCAGTTTTGAGCAATTCGCAACCAGCAAAGGCAACTTTGGCGCCAGTGGTTTCCAAGGCCCCTGGTTCTTCCAGCAAGGTCCCAACTCCCACCTCGACTGGTGAGGGTTTAGGTGATCTTTTGGGAGGAATTTTCGGTTCCGGCCCAAGCATCACCTCCACACCCACTACCACCAAGGCAGCTCTGACCGGAGGATCGCTTTTGGACGATCTCTTCGGTCCTGCCCCTAACCACACCACCACTTCTGCCACACCTGCCCAAACTGGAGACATTTTTGGCGATCTCTTCGATGACCTTTTTGGGCCTCCTTCCAACACCACCGCTTCGCCAAAACCATCCTCCACCGCCTCTTCCGGTAACATCTTCGACGAACTTCTCAACGACATCTTTGGACCTCCCTCCAACACCACTTCTAACACTCCAAGCAGTTCGCAGCTTTCTTTCGGAGACATTTTCGAGGAGTTAATCAGCGATTTGTTCGGATCTCCCACCATCTCTGCCACCCCCGTTCCTGCTGGTAGTGGAGGAGACCTCCTCTCGGAAATTTTCAGCATTGTGGGCAACGTTTTGTCCTCGCTTTTGGGAAATATCGGTTCTGACCTTTCGCACCTCGATTTCGGTTCCATCATCGAAGAGGCCCTCAATGCATTGTTTGGAGGATCTTCTCCTTCCACTTCAAGCTCTTCGTCCGGTGGTTCGTTTGCCAGTTTCTTGGAAGAACTCTTCGACGACTTGTTCGGCCCATCTACAAATACTGGAACTTCTGGTGCTGGAGTGAGTTTTGCAGGTTTGCTCGGAGAGATCTTGGACTCATTTGTGAACAGCTTGTTTGGAAGCAGCAGCTCGTCACCATCGACGGGATCGACCTCCAGTGGCATCAGCCCGGTCAACAACAACAGCGCTTTTGGCTCCAGTGGCTTGGTGTGCTGCTGCAGTGCCAACAAGACTCAAAAGAAGCAGAAGAGAGCGGTGAGAAGACATATCAAGAGAGAAATCAGAAAGGCGTTGACCAAGAGGGCTCTCGCTATGAACTCGGGAGAATTCCTTTAATTTCTTCTAATACCATGTAAGATAAGATACCAATAAATGATGTATAATCGAATAGTAGGTGCAAATTGCATTAATCGGAAACGTCATGATAATTAGGTTTTGAGGACACCAGTTTAATAGAAGAACGAACCAGTTCTACTTGGTTTACCACTGTAACCACCATAATAGTCATTGAATTGGTCAAGATATCCACAGATTTGACGAAAAAATCGTATATTCTACAGATCCAAGTAAACAAATATCCAGCATGTACATAGAAGCAGCAACCGATTCCCAGGCCTAAGCCCATTGGCCCACGTTTAGCCTATTGATGCACCCTCTAAGCCATTGTTCCCACTATTACTACTTATTATCAGAGAATATGCTCAACAGCCCTGCTGTTCAAACAGACAGGAGCCCCTTCGGATATAATGGCTTCAGGAACGGAACCGATGCTCTGCAACCTCCGAACCACCACGGCATTACCCAAAAGGTGCTGAACACAAACACATTTGGCAATGCTCGTAGTTGCCTTGAGCATTGGGAAGACTTGGCGTATCCAGACTCATAACTCGACTAGGTGTTTTTTTGCCGCTTCGACGTCGTTAACCGTACTAGGAAAAGAAGTGGGAGCCAGATAGTTTGCCAAATCACCCAATCCTGGTAGCTAGGAGACACAATTTCATTTCGAAGGTTGTGCCAGTTGGACCAGTTGCAAGGGCGTTTCGAAACAGCAGGAAGGAGGAAAGTTACAGAGAAGGAGGAGAGAGACAGATGGAAACAGCAAGGAAGCAGTGGAGGGAGGCATTGGAGCAAAAACAACCGTGCAATGGTTTCAGGGAATCATCGGAACCACGGGGAAGTGGCCAGGGCCAGAACCCTGACACAAAAAGGCGAGAGAAGAGGTAGCGGAAATCCGGAATACTGGGGTAAAGAGACAGGAGCAAATTCCGTGTTGTAGCTCGTTGAACAGACGGTTTTCACGTTATTAGCAGTAACGCGAAAGTGGCATTATAGAGAAAGTAGTATTACAGTATTACAGAGGAATTCATATCATAGAAATCCACTATAAAAATACCCTTCTAATTCGCTCAGCAAAGATGTCGCATCATCACAATTCAATCCTCCTCCACTCCACCTCATTGACGTATATCCAATGCACATCACCACGTTTCACCACCAGTTTGCACCCTCGTGCCCGTCGTCTCGCCCCAAACTCTAACCTAGTGCCATTCCCCGTCTCTACACTTCTCACCCTCTCCATTCCCCGTTCGGCAACAAAACAACACCGATTCTAGAACCCCCGACAATATAGCCGAATCGAGCATGGGACCCCTTTCCCCGAGTTGAACCCTCTGCGGCGGTCGTGGCGAGAACTAAAGCGGTTTAGCCAGAATCTGGGTCTATGGGTCGCAACAATCGTCCCATGACAGAACCCTGCCGAAAGCGGAAGCGACACCACGGAGACGACCATCGTATATTTCCGTATTCTACAGCCAAGGTTCATACACCGCAGTGGAAGTGTCCTGTACATTGCCGCATTGGGAAATGTTGCAACTGGCCCGATTAGGCAGGAGCGAGCACCTGGGGCTTTGTAGTAAGGGTTCCACCAGGGGCCGGAACGGAGCACAAGGGGCAGTGAAAACGGGTTGGAACCGCCACGATAGGTGGAATTGGCTGTACAACAATCCCCTGACATGGTTGGTGTTATACCCTCAAACTTCGTTACCTTCATTCCCCGGTAAACTGCCCTGCTCGTGACCTTCCTAATGCGGCAAAGAAGCTGCTGGGGTGCGTCTTGCCGCATTAGGAAGTCCTGCACCTGCGCGGCCCCAAACCCTCGACACTTTGCCGTTTCGGGCCAGGCCGCTGCCCCCAATTTAACCGATTGGGAAAGAAGCACTATTGCCCGATCCGGCAATTCGCTGCCTTCGCCAACTCCACTGCCTATATCTTAGGCCCTTTCCCGCAACTGTCCCGGCCTCCCATACTTTTTCGCAACAAACCTCTGAAAGACCCCTTTCATTCCTTCGTTTCCCGTCTGTTCTGTCTGTCACCGACTGATGCAAGTGTAAGGACAATTGGTTAGCATGAGAATCACAACCGTTGTCAGCACTGTGTTAGCCACCTCGGCCATGGCCAATGCCCTCGAGGATGGCGAGAAGAGATCGTTCCTTGATTCGTTGTTCGGAAGTGCCAAAGCCAATGTGGCTGTGCCTGCGCCTGCAGCTCCTGCTCCTGCTCCTGCAGCTGCTCCAGTTGCTGCTCCTTCGCAGCCATCGCAACCACAGGAAGCGGCCGCTCCTCAGGCCACGGAGGCTCCTTCGTTCTTGGACGGCATACCCGACTTGAGCTCGCTGTCGCTGTCACTGTCAAGTCACAGCAACAGCTCCAGTTCTAGTTCGAGTTCTAGTTCCAGTTCTAGTTCGAGTTCTAGTTCCAGTTCTAGTTCGAGTTCTAGTTCGAGTTCTAGCTCCAGTTCTAGCTCCAGTTTGAGCTCCTCCTCCAGTGTTTTGAGCTCTTCAAGTGCTTCTGGCATCTCCAGCTCTGCTGGCTCGCTGTCCAAGGGATTCTTTGCCGACTTGTTGGGCGGGTCTTCCAGCGGATCGAGCTCGGAACCCGCTTCCTCCAGTTCCGAGGCTTCTTCCAGCTCTTCCAGCTCTTCCAGCTCTTCCAGCTCTTCCAGCTCGGCTGAATCCAGCTCTTCCAGCTCCAGCTCGGCTGAGTCCAGCTCTTCCAGCTCCAGCTCGGCTGAGTCCAGCTCCTCCAAATTGGGCTCCTCCAGTGTCTCTTCGTCCTCATTCAGCCCCAATTTCTTCGAAGGCTTTTTTGCACCCGAGTCGTCCTCCTCGAGCTCCAGTGGTTCTTCAAGTGCATCCAGCTCGTCCTCCAGTGCTATCCCATCCACCCCCAGCCACTCGAGCTCCGCTAGTGCTTCCCCCAGTTCTCTGGCCCACTCCTCATCGTCCCAGCACGGTCTTTTCGCAAACTTATTGGGCTCCCCCAACTCATCCTCTTCTACCACCACCGCAAGCACCAAACCTTCCGGTTCCAGCTCTTCTGGTTCCAATCTCCGTTTCGGTCCTGCTGTCGTCTCGCCATCTTCCTCTTCCTCTGATGACGACGAGGAGTGTGAAGAGAGCACTTCTGCTCCCACTTCTGCTCCTACTTCTGCTCCTCACACCGCACCCACCTCCATTCCTAACCTTCCCACCAGTGTCCCTACCGGTGGGAACACCGGTGCCCCCACCACCGGAAACAAGCCTTCTAGTGGCCCTTCTAGTGGCCCTACCGGCGGACCTGCCCCTACTGGAGTAATTCCCAGCGGATCCTCGTCCAAGGCGCCCTCTCTGTCCGCCCCATCTTCCTCTGATGACGATGAAGAGTGTGAAGAGTCCAATACCACGGCCAAGCCAACGGTTCCAACGGTTCCAACGGTTCCAACAGTTTCCACTGTCCCCACTAGTGGCACCACCAAACCCACCAGCATTCCCTCCGTGCCCTCCTCGGTCCCTAGCGGTGGCTCGAGCAGCGGTTCCGGCCCCCACAGTGGCGGAATTTCCGTTCCCTCTTCTTCTTTTGATGATGATGAGGAATGCACCGATTCCTCCGGTGTTCCTACCGGAAATCCTACGGGTGCCCCTACTACTGGAGCTGGCAAGCCCACGGGATCGGTGCCCACCTCCGGAAGTGTGGCTCCCACTGCTGGCCCTTCGGGCTCATTAACCTCGAAGAAACCCGTTCCATCTTCCAGCGACGATGACGAAGAATGTACCGACGAGCCCACTAGTGGCATTCCCACCGGATCTGTTCCCACCCTCTCTGGATCTGTTCCTGGCGGTTCCACCAACGGTCCTGCCCCTACTAATAGCTCGTCTGCCATTGCCCCTGCTACTTTATCCAACGCAGCATTGCCTACTTCTTTCGACGATGATGAGGAATGCTCTGACTCTACTGGTTCTATCACTCCCACTGGAGTTCCTAGTGGTTCTATCAAGCCTACTAGCATCCCTAGTGGTTCTATTAAGCCTACTAGCATCCCTAGTGGCTTTTCCAACTCCACTGGAATCCCAACTGGTTCGCACGGAATCAGCAGTTCTTCTGTTCCTACCTCTTCTGATGACGATGAGGAATGTTCTGACAGTACTAGTATTCCTACTGGTATTCCTACCGGCTCCACCAAGCAAACTGGAGTTCCTAGTGGATCTACCAAGCCTACTAGCATCCCTAGTGGCTTTTCCAACTCCACTGGAATCCCAACTGGTTCGCACGGAATCAGCAGTTCTTCTGTTCCTACCTCTTCTGATGACGACGAAGAATGTTCCGAAACTACCAGTATTCCAACTGGTAAGCCCACCGGAGGCTCTACTGGCTCCAACAAACCCTCTGGAGGTACTACCACTAACGATTCTGCCTTCACCAATACCGATGATGACGAAGAGTGCACTACAGGACCTACTGGACCCACTAACAAGCCCACAAGTCAACCCACTGGCCAAACTACCACCAAGCCTACTGGCCAGCCTACCACCAAGCCTACTGGCCAACCTACTGGACACACTACTACCATTGATGATGATGAAGAGGACTGTGACACCACCCCAATTCCAACCCAACAACCTCACACCACTACCCGGGTCACCACTGTGACCTCCAACGGTCAAACCATCACCACCACCATCACCCACGCTGGTCCTGCTCCTACTCAGGGTTCCGGTACTTGGGATGATGATGGAGAAGACGATTGCGTCACCCAAACCGTCACCAACCACAACACCATCTACACCACGGTGGTTCCTAACTCTGGCTCCAACGGCTCTGGTTCCAATGGTTCTGGAGGCTCCAAGGGTTCTGGTTCTTCTGGAGGCTCCAAGGGTTCTGGTTCTTCTGGTTCTTCTGGTTCTTCTGGTTCCCGTGGAGAGGAAGACGAATGCGAAGAAGTTGCTCCAGGATGGGCTTCTGGCTCCTCCAGCACTCCTACTGGCGGCTTCTCTGGTTCTGGTTCTGGTTCCGGTTGGGGATGGACCTCTAGTGGTGTGCAATGTGACACTAGCTGCGTCTGTTCCGACGATGAAGATGAAGACGAATCGTGCGATGGATGGACCGACGATGAGGATGAAACCCCCTCTTCCGGTTCTTCTGGATCTTCTGGATCTTCCGGTTCTTCTAGTAGCTCCGGATCCAAATCTCCATCGGGCTCTTCCGGTTCTTCTGGCTCTTCTGGCTCTGGCTCTTCTGGTTCTGGTTCTAATGGATCCTCTGGTTCTGGTTCTAATGGATCCTCTGGATCTGGATCCACTCCTGATGATGACGATGACTGCGAAGACGAGCTTCCTACTACTACCCATTCTACTGCCAAGGCAAGCTCCACCCACACCATCCCCACCTCCTCGTCTCGCCTGAACAGCACTCTTCCTATTGGAAAAAACGGCACCCACCCTATCATTAAGAGAGGATTGCCAAAGAATCTCGACGCATCTCCTTTATCCGCTAGTGCTGTGCCCGTCCACACCACTACTCCTGTTGTCCACGCCAATGCTGCTGCTTCCTCGTTCTCAACCGTGCCTGTTGCCATGGTTATGGGTTCGTTGGTGGCCTTGGCTCTCATGTAACCGCACAGTATAGTTGCAGGACAATTATATGAATTTCATGTATCATATTCCCATAATAAAAAACTCAGGATAGATACTTTGTGCACGGGCACATTAGTTATATATGCTAGTATGATATAATATACCTGAAAATCCGACGATACTGGATGTAGATTATGGTTAATGAAGAGAAGTGTGAAGTGAGAATTGAGTTTATATACTAAAATCAATGAGGAATCTATGAAATTATGTCGTAAGATGGTTGATTACTATGACGAACTTGGTTTAGAATTTCATCCACCCAAGGGTGATACCTGCGTAAGAAGGATTAATTATCATAGTAGAGTATACAATAGATATCACAGAAGACGTAGCAATCACCGCAGACCTTTCAAGGTTGCTATTCATGCTATTCATGACAGAACACCTGGGAAGTGTGAATTCCTCAATTCTTCCTGTGATTTAAGATTGAGCTGCAATCAACGAGAATTGAATTTCCACTCATTTCGAAGCTTAAACGCCCCAAATCAGCTCATCGATGGTGTATCAACTCAAATGTCTCAATCAGGATACAGTGTTGCGTTCGCAGCAATTGCCACAATATTTACACAGAAATTGCGAAAACCACACCTGAAACCACAGCGGAAAACAGACCTGGATAAGGACACACACAGAAGACGACATAACTCAAAGGAGGCAACTACAGTAACCACCTGTGGCAGCCCATGTAGTGGGAATCACCGCAAAGTGGTGATAAAGTCACATGACTAATCACGTGATGAAACATATGAGTGGCGTAACTAAGTCAAAACTCCCTTCCTACTCGTCTTCAATCGCCACCATGGAAGTCGATCCCAGGACCATGATGTTCTTCATCATGATGATCATGCTCGTGTCATTTCCTGGGGGAAACCTCCCCGAGCCAACACGCGAAGAAAAGCATGCTTTGGCGACATATCAGAAACAACTCAATTATAGCCAGATACAGCTTCAAAACTCTACATATGCCTCTGGCTATGGAAATATCACGGGATTTTACCTCTCCTACCAAGACATGAAGGCTGGAATCAATTCCAGCCATTGGCCCATCCACGAATACGATCCTAGCCACCCCTGGCAAGAGAATGAACAATGGTCCCTCTTGCCTAACGAGATCAGTCTGCGGGTAAAGGCGTTTTGGGGCACGGAAAGCAGGGCCAAGAGAGGTATTCTGCAATTAGCAGGTCCACAGGGAGCAGGACTCGACATTGGACCTAGTAATGGACTCGAGGAGCTCGAAAAAGGATTGGAAATGGCCAAAGAGGGAGCCAAACAGTCCCCTGAGGACGTTTCAGAGGATTCTTCGTCCACCAGGGCACAATTGGACAACAGAGCGTACCTCAGAAACATCACAGGTATCGTTCTGGGGGAGTTTGTCAACGAAAAGACCTCCTTGGTTCCCTTTGATCTTCGTCCTCCTGAATACCTTCAAGAATACAACCAGTTTCTCCACGATGCCCGGTTCAGAGAGGACCAGGAAAAATACGAGAATGACCCCGAAAATAACTTACCTCCAGAACGGTCGGACTACGAGTTTTCCGACATTGTAAAGGCAGGCAATTTTTCCGAGAACGGACGTATCATCATCGATATACGAGGACGCAAGTACGCATCGTTAGCCAAAGAAGAAAAGTCAGAGGATAAAAAGATCGATAATGCCATCATGGTGGATATCATTGTCCATATCCGTGATTACAAGGAACACAAGTACTTCTGGTTTGAGACTACCGGAGTGTACTTTATTGACACTGGTTCCATTGTGACAATCACAAACTCTGCCAAGTTCTTTGGCAACAGTGCATTGCCTCATTTTGCCATGTCGAAGTCGAATTTTATGCTGGCCCAAACGTTGATGGTGAACTATTTGAACACCACTTCTCAAGATGACATTACTCTTATCGACTTGAATAATGAGCTTGACGACAGCTACCAAAAGTGTGAGTTAGTGTCGTACTTCCAGCTCGAGAAGACCCAATTTAGCGACGAGGAATTAAGAAGAATCGATGAAGAGTTGGCCAATCCAGTTGGTGCTCCTTTACCTTCCGAAATCCCCGATATTCAGATCAAGGACTTCCTTCTCTATTCTCCCGATTGCGGAAAAGTGATCAGCAGCAATAAGAACGTGGTTTTCAGCGGTCCAAAGAGACAGATCTTAAGAAGGCAAGTAAAACACCACTTGGTGGTATTGTTTTTCCTTCTTGCATTGCATCTCCTTTTATTTATTCGCCAGAGCAACAGGTCCAGAACTCCAGGTCAATTGTCCGTCATTGCCATCAATACGTTGTACCTGATTAGTTTTCAGGATGCTTTGATTTGCGTTACCATCTTGCGGGAACTTCCAGATGGAGAGTCTCTTCAATTGATCATGGCATGCACTGGAGCCGTTGCCTTCGTTCTGTGTGGTATTTTCGAGACTCGGGTGATGTTGAGCGTTCTTCATACCCAAGCCAACGAAAGAGGAACAACGTGGTGGGAGATTTTAAGAGAAGGAACTAGAGAAGAGGAACTGAGCGAGCCACAGACCAATCAGGAAGCCACAACTGCAGCTGCCGATACACTTCCTACGACCAATCCTCCACCTCAAACACAAACTCAACAGCAACAACGAGCAGCTCCAGCCATGGGAGAAGTTGCATGGGAAGAATGGATGTTGCTTTCGATGTTTTTGACTGGATTAACCGTTTCGTTGATTGCATCGATTCTCATCCAGAATGCCATGTATTTCAACGTTTTGAACAGAAAGATCTTTGAATACGTTGTGTTCCTCGGTTTCAACTCGTTGTGGATCCCCCAGTTCCTCCGCAACACCTTGAAGAAGAGAAGATACTCCTTAGCATGGGAATTTGTTTTGGGCCAGAGTGTGTTGAGATATCCCATCTTGTACCTCACGTTCTACTTAAACGGTCCCGTGAGACACCAGTTCGATCCCTACTTGGCTGCAACAGTGGCTGTGTGGTTGGGATTGCAGATATTCTTGTTGTACCTCCAGTGGAAGCTTGGACCTCGTTTCTGGGTCAATGAAAAATGGTTACCTAAGGCATACGATTACCAGACGGTTCTCGAGGTCAAGGATTTAGAATCGGGAGGTTTTGCCTCGGATTTGTTGACTAGCATTAAACCAGAAGAAGAGGAAGATGGAGTGATCAAGTGCAAAACTACTTGTCCTATTTGTATGACTGATTTGAGTCTTCCCATTCTTGCTGATGGAAACAACCATGAGGCACGCAAGAAAATCAAAAATACCGACTACATGGTCACTCCATGCCACCACATATTCCACGCAGAATGCCTTGAAAACTGGATGAAGTACAAGCTCCAGTGTCCTGTGTGCAGAGAGAGTCTTCCACCCATTTGATACAATTTCTAGGTATCTCCACACTGGAACGAGAGACGCGAGTACTGCAAAAAACACGAGAGGGGCCATTTTCAGGATAATGAAGGGGCCCCAAGTCTTTCCGAAGTCCATTTGCTCGGTTCTACCCCTTGTGTGTGTTATCTACTCGGGGAACTTGCGATTAGACCACACGGCCTTTGGTGTGCACGACGGCTAGCACCAATCCAACGCTTCCGCTACTCAATAGGGTTAAGTGGAGCACGGTTCTGGACCCTTCCGGGCAACGCAAGAAATTATTCGTGCCAAGCCGTGGTTGAATAACCAAAATTGCCCAAATGGCCCCAGAAGCAAAAGCTGTATTATCTCGGGATGGTTCGTGGGTCATGGGTTGATATTGGCCTGTGATCGCTTCCTTGCAGCTGCGATACCACGGGGGCGCAGCTCAGGGTCTATATATATGCTGTCTGAGACATTTGTGGACCGCATTCAGGGCTATTTCAAGTCACAGAACGAGGGTTTTCAACGTGCTACAATATTGAGGAAATTATTGGAATTATTGGAATTATTCACCTGCTCACCGGTTGCAATTTGGACCCTGAAGAGACCGCACCAGACGTGCCCAAACGGGCGCGCAAAATGGGGGTTGAGACCGTTGTGCCAGAATGCCCCAACCTTGCTGCTGCAAACGGCAAGCTTCTGCGTGGTCCGCCGTGCCAGCATGCCGAAAAGTTGAGGCTGCGGCCACCACGGGACGGGACGGACGCCAGAAAAACGGTGCCAGCACCCGGTGCCTGTGACGAGCGAAATGACACCATTCTGTCACATTTGGCATGTGCCGAACGGGTAGAAGTTAGCGAGGAGATGAGGATGGGGAGAGTGCAGGAGAAGCGAGAGAGAGATAGAGAGAGAGTGAGAGAAAGAGAGTAAAGAGAGGTGGGAGTCTCAAGCGAGAGAAGAGACGTGGAAAGGGAGGAAGAGAATGTATGGGGAGAGTACTGAGAAGTGAGCCGAGACTAGAGAGGATGTAGTGACGTGGAAGCTGCTAGTGAAGAATAGAATTAATTATGACAGAATACCGTTAGTTGTGAGAGAATAGTATTAACTATCAGTGAATATTCATCATTACTGACCTATTTAATTTCGAATACACATCATCCGAATACCCTTAAATTAGTGAACGCACGTACTCAGATGACAGTGACTCACCGATATATTACCACTGGTAATACCTTAATACCGTAATATTGTAATAACTTTTAATATTGGCAACAGTAATATTGCTGGGCTTTTGCATTCGGAGATACACTGCCTCGGCAAATGTACGGAATCTGATTCGCTGACGCCTCGGCGTTAGGACCACCCCCGAATAGTCCCACCTGCCGTATCGGAGAAATATCGATGTTTCGGAGTTTGGCGTACTCCTTCTGCTTCAAAGAGGAATCGCACTTCAGTTGCTGTGTGAAAATCCAATTCCTAGTCTCCATGACCTGTTCTTGCCGTGTAGACCTCTTCAGCCGTGGAACACCCGCGGAGGCTGCGCCGTAGAGAAGAAGCAATCGGAAACAAGGTCTTTCCTGGAAGTGCCAGGGCACGGTAATCTGCCCACACTGCGGTGGTGGCACCGTCGTACCGAGGCGTAGTATGGAGAGCGCGGTACGGCTAGGGAGAAAAAAAGCGAGAAAGGCGAAAAGGGCGCGTTCGCACGGAGAATACTGGGCCTAGGGTCCTGGGAAGAGGCATGTGATGGGATGGAGAGGATGCAGCGACGGCTATCGCTATGGCTGACTCGGACGGGAGAGGAGTGGGAATGCATGTGGTGACGGTAAAGCGGTGACGGTAAAGTGGTGACGGTAAAGTGGCGATGGAATGACGGCGAGAAGTGATGGCAGTCGCACTCTCGCTCGCGGTAGCTTCACTCTCGCTCGCGGTAGCTTCACTCTCGCTCGCGGTAGCTTCACTCTCGCTCGCGGTAGCTTCACTCTCGCTCGCGGTAGCTTCACTCTCGCTCGCGGTAGCTTCACTCTCGCTCGCGGTAGCTTCACTCTCGCTCGCGGTAACTTTTTTCCACCGCGAAATCCATCTGGAACGGCTTGCGAAGAGGTTAACACTACGATTCCACCCGCGACTCATACCGCGTATCACTGCAAATTCCATGGCCCTATACCCAGAAACTCACAAATCCCCCTCCTCTTTTCTCTCTTCCCTTCTCTTCGGCACATGATTCTCTCCCCCCTCCGTCCCATCGTCGCCTCCTAATGACGGCCGTGCCAGAGTGGCATTTTGGCGGGCCCGGGTTTGGCCGATGCGCGCTGACGTAAGCCTGGGAGCGACGCTTAGTCAGAAATAGCCTGATTCTTTCCCCTGCACGCAGGCAAAATGACCTGATTTTTGCTTTCCCCAGTGACTACCCTTCCACAATAAAAACCTGGCCCCTGCCGCCTGTTTCATAAGCTGAGTCTGCATCCGAGTTCTCACCAAAGCCGCCCCGTGTTTCCCCCTCGTTGCGCCCAAGTTCCCTCTTCCGCCTCCCCCCAACCCACTCGTGCTGCCTCTTCCAGCGGAAACCCCCTTTTCCCCCCTGACTTCCCCAGCCCAGCGGAAACTCCCGTTGTTTAGGCCCTTGTGTTGTCTCCCGTGTCTCCTTCGCCCGCCATGACGGATTTTTCCACCAACTACTTCGATTTCGACACCGCAGACACCTTTCTCGACTCCATCAGCGGCACCCTCAACAACCTTCTGCCCCAGTCCGTTAGCGGCGACGAAAGCTCCAAAATCGGCTTGAACATGGCCGACGTGATGTGGGAAGGCGAATTTGCCCCCAGAACTGCCGAACCCGCCGTCAAAGAGGAGTACAGCAACCCCAACTGGAAGCCTAGCAGTGGTTCCGAAACGTTGTTTGGTGAGCAAAACTTTGCTTCTACCGACATCTACGGCCACAACAACGCCGAGGGCGCGTCCACCACCATGTCCACCACCTCATACTCCCAGGATTCCAACTCGAACGCCATTTCACCGCAGCAACCATCCATGTCTAGTGCCCACACTCTGCCCGAACCATTGAAGGCGGAGAAAATAGAGGCCAACATCGTGGCGCCCAAGAAGGCCAAAATCACCAAGCCCAAGGCCAAGGACAAGACCTCCCACAATGTCATCGAAAAGAAATACAGAACCAACATCAACTCCAAGATCTTGATGTTGAGAGACGCCGTGCCCTCGTTGCGCATTGCTGCGGGCTCCAAGGACGTCTCCTTGGCCGATTTGGAGGGTTTGACTCCGGCCGCCAAGTTAAACAAGGCCAGCGTGTTGACCAAGGCCACCGAGTACATCAAGCACTTGGAAAAGAAGAACGACATTTTGAGACAACAGAATGTCCAATTACAGAAGCTCCTCCAGGAGGCCGACTCTAGACCCGTCCAACACAATCCCCAGCCCCAAGTGATCCAAAACGTCCCTAATCCCGGCTCCAACTTCGGCTTCTACCCTCCAGAGCAAAGCTTCAACTCCACTCCAGTGCAACAGTCCTACAGTAACGGCTCTCAAGTTTACCAATCCGGTCCGCCTGGCCAAGAACAACAATTCCACCAACAGAGCCCTCCCAATCCGCCCGGCCAATATCAACCCAATAACAAGGTCCTCTTGGGAGGAATGGCCACAGTCATGGCCACTTCGTTATTCGGAGGAACTCCATCTTCCAACGACTTCAAGAGTATGGGCGCGCTTCCATTCTTGCCATACTCGCTCACCCACCCAGCTCCAGCGGTGGTGCAAGCCTGGAACTTATTTAAGATCGTGTTGATCTTGGGCAGTATTGCAAGTCTCGTCTTGCCCTACATCCAGAACAAAACTAAAGGCGAAAAAGTGAAGAAAATAAGCAAATCTGAATTGGCAAGAAGCTGGTTCATGGCGTCCTTAGGTCTTCAATTGCCTTTGGCCTTAGAGACCACGGCAAGATCGGAAATCTTGAATAGATTAGAGGGACGCAGTGGTGCTGTCTCATGGTCGCAAATCTTCAGAGACTACATTCTTTTATCCATCAGTGAAATAACGTTCGAAAACTGCTTTTTGAACATAATGTTGGGCAAGCTTTTGATCAACAGATACCCATTGATGTCCAAGTTTATTGAGCGTGATTTGGCGTACAAGGCCAGTTTGTTCACCAATCTCGAATACAAGGGAGAAGAAGTGTCGTTGAAGAAGTTGAACAGCTTGATGGGTAAGGTCGATGGCTTGGCCATGTTTGGATCACAATCATTGATTTGCAGATTGAGTAATCTTGTTGATGGAAAGAAGATCAACGAGGGCTTGGAAGCTGGCCAAAACAACCTGAAATATGTGGAGTTGGTGAGAGCAGTCACTTCCAGCGACGCTAACTTGACTCTTTCCACTCCTATCCTTTATGACATTATTATCAACTGGAGAATCTTGGAAATCATCTATCAATTGAACTTGAGTTATTTGTCCAACCTTGCCAAGAAGACCGAGTCCTCGGAGGTGCAAGAGGACATCAACAAGATCGAATCGTGTTTATTGAATTCGTTCAAGAACTCTTCCATTTACAGCTACTTCAAGTTGTTCAAGACGGTGATAGACCCCGAGAATTCTCCCCAATTGCTTCAAGATTTATACCGGGACGTGACGGAAGATTTAAGTCATTTCAATAAGCTGTTGAGTGACTCCACGGACACTGATTTGCACGAGTCTGAGGAGATTGAAGATGACGATGACGATGAAGAAGAAGAAGAAGAACAAGAAGAAACAGAAGCCAACAGCACCAAATCGGAAGCCACCGAGCCCAGCCGTTCGCGAGCTCTGGTCTCGGTGTTGAAGTCCCAGAAGTCGCTTATCAGCTCGCTCAATCTTGTCAACGACGAGAAATTCGTGATTGCAACCACTTCTCTCGCGTTATATTACCACAATAACGGTGAGACCGAGCACGCCGTAAAGATACTCCGCTATTTGAACTTGGCTTCTTCCGACAGCTTGAGCTTGCTCAGTTTCACCTCATCAGTGCGGGTAATCAACGAATTGATTCCTGGAGTTGAGGACAACGATAACTTGGACAGACTCGTGAAAGTGTGTCGTGAGTGGCTTCACGAGAGTCACATTTCGGGCTCCATGGACTTCAACGTGCGGTCCGACCTCAGCAAGTTGGTGGTGCAAAAGGGAATGATTCTCAATGGCATTGAAAGCGATGCAGAAGAGGATTAAACCGAATTTTCACACCCAACCCAACAAATTCCCAGTTAGAGACTAATGATAGACGACAAATCCCGGAAGAAGATTTTTATTCAGATTGATATTGAGATTGAGACGCGAGGATGGCACGCGGTTTTCAACCGGTTACTATTTATTTCAAGTACTCCCCCAGGACAGGACATGACATGACTGATGATAGAAAGCGATGGCACTCCACCAGTTTGTATTTTTATGCTATGCGTCAATATATTTAATTTTCGATGTACTTGCGGCCAGGGAAGAGTTTTTTACTGGGTCCGCCGCTTTGTAAGATTCTAGAAGTTGCGACAGACCCCGTGATAGTAGTGTGGTACGGATGTAGACTACGTAAGTATGGATGTTCTAGCGGAAACATGTGGGCGATCGCATCTCCGATTGCGAGCCCGGGGGCATGAATGCATGCATAGATGTGCAGCATGGAGTGAAGGAGGTGCATGGCAATGTAGTGCATGCGCGAATAGTTAGACTGACCATGGATCGGCCTTCAATTACAAGCGGCTCTGTGAACGGAGCTGGCACAAGCGTAAGGCTGTGGCCATGCCAGAAAATAATGTGTGGTGGATTATACTAAGTGGTCCCAGCCTGAGAGAAGAGAGAACTTAGTCAGGGGAGATGCTGCAAGCTATGCTTGGATGCAACGTTACATCGATGACATAATGATTGGGTTGGATGGTTGCGTTGGTTGCATTGGATGGTGCTGTGGGTGCATTGGATGGTGCTGTGGGTGCATTGGCGGGTTGGGCGCATTGGATTTTGCGTTGGCTGCATTGTCCGTTACTTCACTGCTCGTCCCCTGCCTATTCACCAGCTGCTTCTGTCGGCATATGGTTACTGCAAGCAACTCTTCACCCAACTCATGTAGAGAAGCAATTACCGAGAATCCCGCGCTACAAACCGCACTATTGTGCAAACTGCCAGGGGGATGCGTGAGGCTCTTCGCCATGTCAGTGAACGTAAGCTCACTCCGGCAGATGCATGAAAAAGGTGGGACCTGCTTGTGGGCGCGCACCTGAAAGTATTCTGCATGCTGCGTGTGCATGCAGTTGTCCTGCAGTTGGCCGCAACTGGTCTGCAGCACGAGGTGCAGCACCTTGCCGTTTCGGGCCAGAAACATCTGCGGCATAGTGCGTAGTGCGGACCAGGCCGAGGATGAACGCAGCCAATAATTAAACCATGCATGCGTCAATCCACGCGTCACGTGAACTGGTATCAGAATGGTTTCACTAGAGTAACAGGGCCAACCACACGTGCGGAACCACCACCACCACGATGATCCTAAGTGGCTAGTTGGGATTCTCAACACCCCAATACTTAGCAAGGAAGCCTTCCCCCACGTTTCCCCCGCTTTCCCCCCATTCTTCAGGCCCCTGAACTGAAGTTCTTCACTCGTTCACAATGGTACCTCGGATGCCACACACATTTCCGAAGTTCTTGACACACCTCCATAGAACCGCAAGTGTCAACTCCGATTAGAAAACCCTTACTGTAACGCAGGCGGCTCACTGCATGGAGAGCAAGTGGGCTCTATTTTTTCAGGGTCCATAAGCGACGACTTGTTCGGTTCAACAATCCTGTTGGAGACCGTGGTAGCTTCGCTGCATATATCGTCTGCCCTGGCTTCTTCCTGGATTCCGGCAGTCTATTATACAACAATACCCTGGCAGCGACAACCGAGGCTACTGCAAAATTGAAGCCTCCTCTAAAAAATTCCGGAAATAACTGAGCACTGGCCGCATCGAGCGAGATTTGCCCATCATGCGGGCTAGAGGACATATCAGACCCGGGCTCGTAACAGACGCGCGGGTGTTTGGGGCAGTGTGTTACCAATGTGATCCGAGGGATGCACCCATTTCCTGGTTCTTGGTGCAATGACAGGAGGTGTCCGAATCCTGCAGCACAGGGGTGGGCCACCTGCAGCTACTAAGTGGCCCCGCCGCTTGCTGCGTGTACCCGGAATCAGGTGATTCTGGTCTCGCCAGCCCCGGAGCTGTCACTGCGATCGCGCGGTGCATGGTCCACGGGCTTGGACAGGCCTCCAAGGTGTCTGGGGTAACAGTAACCACACCAAAGTGCTGTGGCGATGTCTACGATGGTGCCAGCGAAGAGCCGGTTCCGCTACGACGTCTGTAGCATCAGTTAGCTCCGGTGGAGTCTGATTATGCAAGAGATCCGGACACTTTCGGAAGTTATCTGGGCCCGGTTCCGAGTGTTCCTCCACCAAGATTATGCCACCTGTTGCTATATGCTTTTCTCTTGCAGCACGCATCAAAAATATTGCAGAAAAGCCGAAGTCCAGAAACAGCATAGTGGCCACCACCACCCCTAAGTTAGCCTCCTTCACCACCTCTGGAGCACCCGCTCTAGCTCCAGACTGCTCCCCTCGCCCCCGCGTGCTGCTGTCCGGGCTCCCTCCCGTTTGCTCACACTTCCCAAACATTCCCTATCGTGCTAGAAAATTTGAACTTTTTAGTCCATTGCGGCTTATTTTTTCGGATATTTATCGAAGCATGGTTGGTAGCCGTGACGCAGCCTATTTGGGGACGCCAACGGGTTTTCTTTTTCTGTGCCCTTGAAATATCGATTCTGATGTGCCAACCTCGCCTGTTTGTATATAGTCGAGCCATTGAGCTGTTCCCGTGGGGTTATCGGTGCCTGTGTCCTTTTCCAACTCCAACGCCCGAGTTTTAACCGTGAATTTCTCCTTTTCGTCTCAGTGGTTCTCTCTGTTCCAAAACCATACTGCAATACTTCAAAACCCGTTTCCTTCCAGAAAACCCATAAACAGAGGTCTTCTTCCACATCTACAGGCCAAATAGCCGCCAAAGCCATTCCCCTTACTAATAGCCTTCTCCCTTCCACTCCCTCCATCACCGCCGTGTTGCAGCCCCCTTCTTCTCCCCTTCGGCAGCTTCCCTCGCCCTCCATGTCCGACTCCGACGACTCCTCCTGTGACAACAACGAGTACTCGGTCCACGACTACTTCCGGCTCGTGGCCGCGCTCTGGACCACCCCATCGGACCTGTCATATCTCAACCAGCACAAACTGCTCCGCACCGGTGTGGACTTTGCTCTCACACATTCACTCTATCTTAAGAACCTCCAGAAACGCGAGCTAACTCTAGGCGACGTGGCCATGCATGGCGACCGCTTGGTGCTCCGAACCCGCAATAATCTGTCGCTTTCCAACATCGACCAGCCCTACGTTTACCACGGCGCTCTCCGGGCCCGTTACCTCGAGTTCTGTCCACACTTTGCTCTTGCGGCATATCTCTTTTCACGGTTCCATCTTCCTGATGTGTACGGCCTGGTGGAATTGCAGTTGGCACCGGGTTCCGTCGTGGTGTTGGAGGAGGTGCGGCTCCTCAAGGGCTCCAACAAGCTTCTGGCCATGTCGTATTCTCAGCAGCACAAACTGCTGATCTGCGCTTTGCAGTTGTCCAAACTCCCCTACAAAAACGTCAACCTCAACAAGCTTCTTGTGACCCAGGATTTCGATGATCTGGAGAAAATGGTGGCTTTGGACCCTCTGCATCTTGTCCAGGCCACGTTGGTCCGCATGGCAGGGTTTTCCAGCCCTGAAAACTACCTCCTGGTACGAGACCTTTCTGAGCCTCCTCAAGCCCTAGTGGACCAAATCTTCCCATTTTTGGCCCTCGAAAACCCCCAATTTGCCGCTTCTCCGAGTTACCCCGGAGTGAGCCAGCTCTTGCGGCTGCTCCGCCGCAGCTTGTGTCAAGATATGGTGCTTTTCAAGCACCTATACCCCAACCATTGCCTCTGCAAACATCCCATCTTCACACTGGACGCATTCACTGCCTACGCTAGCGAGACTATGAATCTGCCCCATTGGGACGCAGTGCCGATTTACGCACAGCGGGACGAGAATTACGCCAGTTCCAGCGCAGAAACCCCTGGAACCACTCCTACCGACGGGGCCTATGGCCTGGTGTATCGGGCCATGGCAGAACAGAACTCCAAGATCCGCCAGATCGAGGTTCTTGTCAATGACCACCACGAACACCACCGGTTCGTGTACGCCCAATTGGCGGAATACATCGCCCAGCAGAATGAGGTGTTTCTGTCGCAAAGCGACCTTCTCCAGAAAATCCAGAACACCACCAGTGGTCTCTTGGTATTGCTTCTGCTGCGGCACAAGAACATGATCCCATTGGCCCAGCTGAGTCTCCAGGAAGCCTCGGAACAATTGCATCTGGTGGGGGTGCACAATCTCCGCCAGGGCATTCTCAACACCATGAACTTGCTCGGAAAACTCAACGAATTCAACCAACTGTATCCCCACATCCAGGCCCACCCGCACTGCGGGCCGGGGCCCGACTCCTACGTGGACCCTGCACAGGCACAGCTCCCTCCCACGGCCTACGGCTATCCCACGAATACTTACCATGATGGAACAGTGCCTTTTGCACCCATTCCTGCGACAGTGGTTCCAGGCGCGGCTGCAAATTCTACAGCAACCACCACCATAATCACTCCTCAGGACATGCAGCGACAGGCAGTACTCAACCGACGGCTTCTGCGTCAGGCATCCACGCTCTTTGAGATGTGGGACGACTTCAAGAGTCTTGAAAAAGAGTTGAAGGACCATGAAATCACCATGACCGAATGGCTCAAGATCCACGGCAGTTCCGAACGGCAATTCCGCCATACTCGGCTCAAAATCATCAAGTTTGTGGAGGACGAGGCTGCCCGAACCAATGCCTCGGTAGAATACGTCAAACAGCGACTTCACGACAAGATGCGGAACCGTATGCGGCCATGGACATTAGATGAGGTGCAGCGGATGTTGACCCTGGGAAAACGCATCAATTTGGATGAATAGAGCATGTAGAGTCATGGATTACAAGATCATTAATGCCATAATGAACCAGTGAAGTGTAGTGAAGGGTGAGATCTTTTGAGAAGAGCATTGTAGGGAGTTATTAAATTGATTAATGAGATTGATGATCATTAATTAATATCAAGTGCAGTTATTAAGTGCAGTTAATCGAGATAGCTTGATATTGTAAAGCAGATAAACATTTTCTCGATTTATAGGCTTGTAATTAGACAGTTTGATCAAAATCTATTAATCTAGTCAATTAGATCATAGCATTATTGGTTTTATTCAACTACCCTGTGATATGAGAAGCCTTGATTGAATCACAGAAACTGGCTCATTTGAAATTAACTAGCTTTAAACATGAATTTTACAGAAACCCTTCGATGCAACTACCAAAATGCTGACAATTGTAGCATCGGATTAATCGATACAATACCTATTGATCATCCTGACGGAGTTATTATTCTCCAAAGCAGCACATTTCGTCCCTAAAAAGTATATCTCTACCCGTTGTAATTGAACGAAACAATTTCCACTTCATCTCAATTATATCTCCACAGATTATAATTGAAAACAACACTTCATCTCGCCCTACATCTCTACTCGATAAAATCAGTGAATCACATTCTGCTTCATTACAATTATTACTTATATTTCCACCAATTCTACTTGCTCTAACCTCTGAGCCTCATGACTCTGCAATCCTATTCGCCTCGTTTCTCTAATGCAACACTATATAACCCGGGCACCCCGGGATCCCTTGAGGACGTGCCCCAACCAATTATTCTCCACATGCAAATCCACTTTATATAGTGCATTAAAAAGCCGTCAAAATCTATGCGTCATGGCTTCTTCTGCATTGAGATCAAAGCCTACATGGCCTGAGTCAACTCCTTGGACACCTCCCCAATCTTACTCTCCCCAGACTCTTCTGCACGATGAATCGCCTATACCACTGTTCTCGGCATCAGAGTTGTCACAAACCCATACTTCAGCCCACAATTCCACCGTTCCCGACTCCGCAATTCACCGTTTATGGGAGTCTCGCGATGGTATAGGAGTGGTTTTGGCAGGTTTCTTCTGCAATTTCATGGTATTTGGTATCGGATTTTCCTACGGTGTGTTCCAGGACTATTACACTTCTCCTCGGGGTCCTCTTCGGTCTCATTCTAACTCCCAAGTTGCCATGGTAGGCACTTTTGGCAATGCTCTCACCTACATTTTGGCGATTTTCAACAAGACTCTTATGAGTCATTTCAGTCCTCGGACTATAATGGTGATAGGTTCGGTGCTAATGTCCTTGGGACTCGCCATAGCAGGCTCCTGCACCAGTTACTGGCAATTTATGTTGACCCAAGGTCTTCTTTTCGGTACTGGAGCCTCTCTCGTGTATCTTCCTCCCGTAGTATGTGCTCCAGTGTATTTCAACAAGCATCGGGCCATTGCTATGGGAGCACTTTTCAGTGGAACCGGAATTGGAGGGTTGGTTCTTGCCAATTTGACTCGTTACCTCCTCCTGGCAGTAGGGTGGCAGTGGTGTCTTCGCACCTTGGGTTTGATCAATTTCGCAGCCACTTTTGCATCCAGTTTCTTGGTCAAGAAATCCCCGGCCATGGCCTCGGTTCCCGACAACAAGCTCTTCAATCTCCACCAGATGGGCCTGTTCCGGGTGTGGCTCCAACTTGCGGGTTCGCTCCTCCAAGCTGCCGGATACGTGATTCCTCTCATTTTCATGTCCAAATACGGCAAAACTTTAGGTTATTCAGACCGGCAGGGTGCCATGTTCATTGGAGTTAATAACGGCATCAACGCCGTGTTCAAGGTGGTTCTCGGCTTCGGCGGCGACCGCATTGGCCATTTAAATATGATACTTATCTGTTCCGTGGTATCAGCCGCATCCATCTTTGCCCTTTGGATGGTGCAACTTCGGGGCACTTTCGTCACATTTGTGGTGATGTACGGGATTTTCTCTGGTGCCATTATCAGCCTCTTACCCACCTGTCTCGTGGACCTCTTTGGGTTGGCCAATTACCAAGCCATGAGCAGTTTGATGTACTTTGTTCGCGGTATTGGAAACATGCTAGGGGCCCCAATTGCCGGTTTATTGGTGGCAGGATTGGGCGAAACTGCTAGCGACTATCGCAACCCCATAATCTACAACGGGGTATTATTGAGTGCCAGTACCGTGTGTTTGGGCGGCTTGTGGGCCATGGAACGTATGGGAGGAAAGGGCCCCAAGATGTAGCCAGAAAATCCATATTGCATTACATAAATCTTGCCCCACAACGGGGCAATGGGCTCATAATTGGGCAAGTGTAGAGGCCCAGGTGGAGATACCTATGGCAATTGCTCCATATCCCAAAACGGCCTCAGGGCCGAGTTTTGTCGAGGGGTGTGTTCCCCTTGTCAAGTACACCATATAAACTATAAGCTTTTTGGAACCACAACCACCACCACACGGCATAAGCCCCATTTTTAGCCAGTGGTCCCCAGCTGATCCGGGCATTCCAGACACCGCCGCATCCACATGCCGTGGCCAGAAACTGGTCGATATTGGCCGATGCTCCAATTAATTTTGTCATATGGGGTGAAAACTCCATGGAATCGCCGCACATTGCAGGAATTATAACTGACCAACGCCTCGGCTAAACGATCCGGGGCCTGCCACCCGAAAATAACCCCAATGTGCCCGATGCAATTACACTACGAATTTCTGGGGTCGATATTGCCGGAATGTGGTGCGAGCCTCTGTGCCAATTACACATACCACTGCACCCCAGAACGCCCATGCTGCGGGCCCTGCCGCAACAATGGAGGCGTCCACCATGGCGGAAGGAACCGTCCAGGTGGTTATCCGTGAAATCATCACAGACAACAGGATTTCACGGAATGTATAGCCAAGTCTGGTGCAAAATAGGCGACAACAGTGATAGTGCTTGGAGGCATTGTTGGGAGGGCAATTGACGTGGAGAAGATATTTTGACCGGGGTGGGGAGGGGGGATGGTTTGGGACCTGGTGCAGACACACCGGGGAGGCTGGGGCTGGATCCCGCTTGCTATCGGTCATATGATAGTTTTCTCATCGTGGCTAGGTCGCATGTTGAGTTTTTGTGCGGCGGGAAAAATATTCGGGGAAGTGCTGCATTTACCTTTAGGGTTTAGGGGCAGCAGAAAAAATAATAGGCTTTGCATAGCTACTGGAAACTGTTGTCTAAACTTCACCAGGCGAGAGCCAAGCAAGCGGAGTGAGGCCATGGAAAAAGGTGGCAACTCCGGCGTGGTTGGTGACACTAACCCACTTCCGGGGACCAGGTTATTCCCTGGCATTTACTTGTCACACATTGCTGTGGCTCCTCGTGGCCATTTTTCTCGGAAATGCTTCTGCTCATGCATATTGTGGGTAAACCCATACTGCAATACTAGCAGTATGTGCCACAACTCAACTAATGATCTAGACATTCTGCCATGTAGAGTTATTATTCACCAGTATTTTTTATGCGCCCGATATTATCTCCATCTGTAAAAATAAAATCACATGGAACATCTCTGCAATAGCCTATACTTACCATATGTGTTTGAGAGGACAGGGACGGCACTAGTGCTGTCATCTAAACCCCCGCTACGTCATCGGCTACTTAGTTAGCGGCTAAAATTTAGTCCTGGTTAGTCCAAACGGGGAAGATCTTGCTGCCAATTACGACGTGGGGGAGATCGCTTTTCATAATGAAACCCAATGCTGGACATCTCATCGCAGCGGAAATGAACAACCCCTGGTAGGGGTCCGGAGCAGGCGGTATCTGGCATTCTGGAAACCACGGAAGAACGGTTCCGGCGATTTTCCCTGTGGGGGTGATTACCGAAGAGACGACAGATGCACCCATACTGCAATACTATACAGCCATGCCCAATCCGGGAAGTTTATTTTTCTTCCGGTTTGCAAGAAAATAGCCCCATGCTACACTTGGCCGTTACCACTCCAGACAGGAGCTAGGGTTTGTGCAGATCGTACAGGGGAACACATACAGGAACCCAGAGGGATCCTCCTTCTTCCTGGGTTCGGAGATGTTTTCCTGTCACAGCCTTTCCTATTCTCCAAATAGTGATTTTAAGTAGTGAAAATTATCCGGAACTTAAATCCTATCTCCATGAAAAATCACCAACGGGCCATGATATGCCCGTTGAATTATACATTTATCGGCTGTGGTTGGCCTCAACCGCAGCCCCGGCCATTTTAGACACGCTTCCATCTTTAGGCGAAGGAACGGCTGAGCCAGGTCGACGTCTTCGGCAGTTTATGCCTGTAGTAGGAAAGTCTGAAGAAGCACCAGCCGTGATGTAATCAGGAGGACGCCGGAAGAAAAAATAATGGTTATATCCACTGAGACTTTCTCTCTTCCAGGCCTTCCTGAGGTGGGTTCTAACTGTGGGGTCTATTGTTGAATTCGAAAGCCTCAGGCCCATCTGTCGGTGAAGTGCATGAATACCCCCGCAAAAGATGGCATTCTGCCAGCATTGTGATTTCCGTATGGCTGGATCTGGGTCTCTTTGATCTTAGTGTCGACCTCTCGACGTTGTAGGAGGTTCTTTTTACGAACAGAGAGCTCGTAAACCGACTTGTTGAGCAGCTTGTTGATGGCTAGCAAGCTCTGGTTCAACCCTTGGGCTTGGCTCCGGGAAACTCCGGATATCTCCGGCTTCAGCCGTCGAGGCATGAAGCGATTGTAAAGGAGAGAGTAGTGAAGTATTTGTTGGATAATAAATTGATCAATGAAAGGAATATGATGGAAGTGGATTGATAATTCTTTTGGAGTTTTTTTGGTGCTTTCTCTCCGTGGAATCTGATTCTACAAATGTGCATGGTTCTGCGTAATTGCCAACTTTACGGAATTTCCTGCGATCCGCCGCATGTAGGATACATTCCGTATAAATTAATTTGCCTTTGCGGCAAAAGGGTCTCCAGACGATTGGACACATTTTGCATGAATGAGGGGGGGGGCAAGCGATGAAATATTTTCCCAGAGACTGCATCCATTATAATTGGCATATTCAATATGATACATCACTAAATTGCATCTTTGAAGTTGTTTCGTCGGATGAACCATGAATTTTTCATAATTGCATTCGGGGAATTTTCGCCAATATTCCATAAACGGTAGGATCCTTGGGTTTTCCCATACCTCGATAATTGGTGGAATCTCGTGGTTCCCCAAAATTTCTAAAATGGTGAATATTTCAGATTCTGCAATAATTCCTTTTTCATGATTCTCCTGAAATTCCTGCTTTCATTCGTAATTTGACAGCCTTGTAATTCGGGCATTTTTCTTAATGAATCGTGTTTTCATTGAAATTCTGGGACGCTTCATTGCTCTGAATAATCAGTGCCCATAAAATTAGATTATCTCCGGGTATCGCCATAATTAGGAAAAAAATTTAGCTCAAAATTCAGTTCCTTCCAATTGTAATGTGATCAATAATCCTCATACTTTGGACGTTCCTATCATTCATGGTTCAGTTATTTCCTTCTTCCTTTCTTCGAGTTCTGCTTCACTTAAGCCCAGCACTTGCTCCATAATTCTAAAGAATTTTACCAATTAATATTGAGATTATCTCAGCCAGACTGCTTTGATGATCTTTCATTATATCTAGTATGGATATCCATTATATCCATCGCAAATGTTTTCTTATGATTATCATTTCAATTTCACAGGAATTCTGAACCATTAATTTATCACACCTTGAACCAAAATCTTTTCTTGCACTGTAAGTTATCATTTCCATGGGAGGTATCTTCCTGAACCATTGTTTCGATCAGAACTATCATACTGAACTATAGTCTTCGTACATTATGCATCCAACTGATTACTTTCTTTTTGACTGCTTCATTAACTATCATCTCTGTCATCTACATGATTATCACCGTTTTAAGTGAAATAACAAGCCATTACCTCAACTAAATTGCCATATTCACTATTCTGAACCAATATCTGTCCCATCATGAACATGATCTTATTATCTCATCCTATCATCCAATCCTCTTCTCATTCTTCCAAACTATTCCAATCTATGCTACACCTTTTCCACTCTCTCTCATTTCATCATCAAAATCATCTCTCCATAAAATTGGCTACTAATTCTTTTGAATATTCACAAATATTATATTTAATAAGATAATATAAGAAAAGAATTAAAAGATAAAAGTGAAATATATATAATAATTAATAAAATAACTAAAAATTCCCCTTCTTCTACTACTTTACCTGATCCTCTGTGTATTCAGGCCCCCCTTTTCTATATATCGATCTCGTCAAACGTGAACGGCTGGTAGGCATATCCCTCTCCCGTGAAGAACTTCGACATCGCCTCCACCCAGTGCAATCTCAACGAGTGCAACATGGCAGACGTTCCTTCCATCAAAACCAAGATGCACACCGTAAGCACAAACCACATGGCAAACAAAACTACCGTCATCACCACTCCCAAGGCACCAGTGGTGCCAAATGCATTTTGGATGGTCATGGACCACAATACAGTGGATAATTGGGAATGGGCTAACGACAATGCCCATAATCTCAAGTAAGAAGCGGTGTGACTAACGCAATTTAAGCAGAATTCGATGGTATGAATCACTTGGTGAATCACGATGTCTCCCATATTGAATTCCTCGCCGTCGCCGTGGGAACCGGAGTTGTGGTTGAGTGGCTCGATGTCGTTGGGGAATCTATAATCATCGCCAGATTCGACGTCCTCTGCAGGATCGTAATTTAATTCGTTTTCGAGAGCAATGGCTTCCTCTTCTTCGTGGATTTGAAGCGAGTGATTGTGCAAGGAATGGATATCACTGTAGCCCAACTTGATGGCATGGTCGTTCTGTCTCTTCAACATCAATGGCTTGTATATCAAGAGCCACGGCACGCACACCAAGGCAATAATCACCAACACAATCTGAACGAATTTTTGCCCGGTATAAAGCGGCTCATCCACATGTCCAGGAGACAAGAACATGTTGATAAGCATATTGAGTAATCCTGGAGGCTGTCTTCCGCTGCCCAACCAGTCTTGACTCCATTTGTACACGATAGTCAAAGACAAGTAGCCGAAAATGCTCTGCATGAACAAAAAGCCGGGAATGAAGTTACCGATGATGTCCACGCGGGAACTGAAGAAACGGTAGTTGACCAAGCTGAAGAAAAGCGAGTAGTTCATGTGGCAAAATCCCATGAGAATGGATAACTTCATTTTGTAGGAATTTGTGAACAATAAACTGTTTTCCGACCCGTGCCAGGCCCAATCGAGTCCTAGGAGATAAGTCTTGCCCGCAATCTTCTGGGCCACCAAGCTCACAGGGTGCTTATGGTCGTATTCATCGGGAATCACCCATTCCCAGCCGGATTTGAATAATGTCATGGACTTGGAGAAAATATCGTTGTAAATGAGGCCAGTGTACATGGAGAAAATGCCCATGAGGAGCACGATGTATCTACCATTAAAGGCCATTTCGAAGATCTCGTCCTTGTTGCGGATTGCAGCAAATTTGGTCTCGTTGGCAACAAGATATAATGCCATAAGAACCACTAGAAATCCGTGTCCGAGGTCTCCGAACATGATGGCGAACATGAAGGGGAAGGTGATGACGGTGGCTAACCCCGGGTTGACTTCCTGATACGTTGCAATGCCGTAGGCATCAATAATGGCCTGGAATGCTCCGGTGAACTTATTAGTGCGATGGAACGTGGGAGGAGTTCTGGTGGTGGCGAGCTCGTTGACCACGGCAATCAATGTCGTGGATTCGGTGCTGTCGAAGCTGGTGATGTCGAAATTGTCGGAAGATGGAGGAGCTTGCGTGGAATTTTCGAGATCAACCGAGGAGGAATCGGGGTGTGTTCTTTGGCGAACAACATGGCGCAAAGTCTGGCGTACCAAGTCGAATTCGGACTTGGGGATCCATCCCTCGGCCACGAGGCATCGGCGCGTGCTGTCCTCATCGAATTTGTTCAACGTTTCGTAAAGAAGCTTTTCTCGTTGCACTGCATAGGAAAGCTCGGGAAACTCGTGGTAGAACACCCGCAATTCCGTGGCCAAGTGGCTCATGGTGGAGGCGATGATGCGGTCGAGGTTGTTGATCTGGGCGTTCAAGTCAGCGGCGTCTCCTCCGCCAACATTTTCGTAAATGGTGCCATCAAGAGAGGCGATGATTTTGCGGACTCGGGCCCGGAGATAGTCGCCGTGAATGTAGATGATGAAGGTGGATTTGTCCACCAACTCGGGGTCGCCCTGCCGGGGAAGTTTCTGCTCGATGGGGATGTCGTTGAAGAACAAGTTTCCTCGCAATGTTCTCCACAAGATGTTGCGCAAGGGAGCGATTTTGGAGGACTCGATGGCGCCGCAAATGGCATTGAAGCCGATATTGGCGGAGGCTTCATCCACCGCACCCTCTAGGGCGCGATTCCGGCGGTCCAAAAGCGCCACGCCGTCGTCATCTTCGTCTTCATCTTCGATATTGAAGTAGTCCGCACTGTCGACCAAAGAGGAGACGTGAAAACGCGCCACGGCACCCACAACAAAGCGGTTTTCACAGAGACGGGCCCTTTGCTCCGTCAATGACGCATGGGACTCGTCCAAATGGTGGATTCGCTCGTAGAAGTAGGCAATTTTGGCGTATACCGCTTCCATTTCCGAGGAAGACGCGAGAGGCGGCGTTGGAACCGCCGCTGCCTCGGAAAAAGGGCCATGCTTGGCCATCACTCCCTCTAGAAAGGCTAGCTGGGTTGCCAGAGCGTCGATAGAGCGCAATTCGGCCACAAACGTGCGTTGAAAGGGGGTAAGTTTGGAATTGAGATCACGGAAATGGACATTGCCGAGGCCGCCCAAGGCGTGAACCACGTCTCTGGCCAACTCTATGGTGAGGTAGAGCTGCACCAAGGTCATGGGGGCGGACCGGAACATGGCCTCTTCGGGCGGATCTGGAAGCATTGGTGGGAAGAGATGTAGGTGATCTGGCATGATGAAAAAGTGAGAATTGAGGATGTTAGGGAGTATTAGGGAGAGAGAGGTAGTGAGGGCGGTAGTGTCGCGGTAGAAGTAGGGGGGATTGGGGGAGAGTCGCGGTGAAATAGGGAGAGAATGGAGGGAGGTTAGGGAGAATAGGGAGAGGAGTGCGGAGGGAGTGCGGAGGGAACGAGGGAGGTAGTGCGGGACGGGGTGGAAAATTAGGGAGGTTTATGGGAGACGTAGCGGAGAATTGGCGAGAGGTGGGGGCAATAGGTGCGTGAGTCGCGGTGGAATTATGGGGTTGTAGGATCTTCCAATTCCCGCCATTTCTCCTCATCTCTTTCACATATATAGACTCAATTCTGTTCCACAAGATTCCCAAATCCCATTAATACCCCGATCCGTCTTTTAATCCTCCGATTCATCACCCAGTGTCTCGAATTTTCTCCCCTTCCCTAGCCTCCCCAGATCTTTCTTGCTAGAAATAGTGCGACTCAAACACCATGGCGCGGTTTTCTGGCAAAATGAGGTGGTATTGGTTGAATTTTCACGAAACGAGGCGGAATTTCCCATGGCGGCCCACGACGGGGTTGCAGTATGGTCTATCTAGCTCTCTATTGGTGGTGATTACCGAAAAAGGGCTGGAGTCGTCGATAATTATATCGATTATAGGTGGTGCTAAGAATAGACCAAACGGGATAATGCTCGCACTATATGCATGGTATAGAGAAGATTGTTGTAACTGTGTGATGTGAGCTCTAATACGAGCTATTTCTAATACGAGCTCATTCTAAAATAGGGTCCCCAATATTATTTCTCTGTAATATTAAAATGGGTCTCACCGGTTAGTGCTTCCTAATATTAGTTCTATTTCATTTATGCAATCGCGATTCTCTTTTTCAGTTCTCTATTCGAAGCTTCTGTGCTTTGTACCCCTGCAAGCATTACTAGTTATATACGAAGCTTCTGGTTGATGCCTAGCTAATGCTCCGGATATTCTCGATCCCTCTTTAGTTCACTCCTATTATTCTTGTAATTTATTACTATCGAGGCTCTGATGTTAGCTGTCTATCAACAAATTCTCAATTGGTCTCTACGTTCTCTTCTGGCCTGTAACAATTAGCACTTCTCCCCTTGCCTTCACAAATTCATTAAAGGGCTATATTCCTCTCAAAAATTAAATACCGCTTTAACACTCACCGTCTCCCATCTGCTCCTCTCTATTTTCACAATTTCAGCTCTCGCTGGTCCTCGCTAATTGTCCGAAAGCGATTCCCTATTCCTTATAAATCACATTTTGGCTGCAAATTACACGCAATTGGTCCCAACTTTCGTCCACAAAACCAAATTCTCACCCCCAATCCATCAAATCCCAAAATATCCCATAAACTTATCTAATTTTCCCTTTTCTTTGCCCCTTTAATCTACGTCTTCGTCTCCATCTTGATGTCTCCAGATTCCAGTCGCACTACTTCTACCCCATAGTAAACCAAATATATCCACGCAAAATTGCAACCAAAGCCCCTAAAATCTCCAAATTTGAGCTATCCCACCCTAAAAATCAATTTAAACCGACTAAACCCCTTTCCCCCCCGTTTTCCCCTCTCCTTCCCTTCCTTTACCGCCCTCTCAACCTCTACTACCCTACCTTATATACTAGCCTGCGCACGACCCCAGATCCAATCTGAATATACCACTATCTTCTCCGTGGCCTCTTCTTCCGGCACCATACGTCGCTAAATCCGGGCAGAATCCATCGCCCTTCATTGCTATGTTGATATGAGAGTCGTTAATTGCTTTGTCACACTTTTTTCTGTGGTTTTGGCCGTTGCAGATGCCTCTTCTAAGGAGGTTCTTTCCTCATTGAGTTCACCACAATCCTCCATACTGCAATCCACACAACTCCAAAACAAATCATCAGACCCGTCCCAAACCATTGACCATGACCTGACCACCATACAGATGCCAGCATCCCAATTCAGCCCGTCAGACCAAGATATCCAGTCACGTGATCGTCCGGCACGTGACCTTACGGGTCTAGGAGAAACCTTCTATGCCCAGGCAATGGCTCTTCTACAGTCGCCAGAGCCCCGTCATCCCAACTGGGAGCTCCAGAAGGTCATTTCACTGGGTAAATTTCGCATTCCACGCTTCAGCAACGACACAAAAGCGTTCGAAACCACCGAATTAATCCACAAACGTGAAATGTCCGATTTAGTTCACTCTTCCGTACTTCCTTTGCTCGAAAAGGCAGCAAATTTGCATTACCCGCCGGCCATGGTCACGTTGGCCGACCTCTACATGTTTGGAAACTACTCTGTCCCACACAATTTCAAAAAGGCGGTTCAATTGTACCACGACAGTGTGAACATAGAAGGCAATGGACACGCCTATTTCATGTTGGGATTTGCCTATTCGTCAGGCATTTTTGGCGAGATTCCCGTTGACCAGATACGAGCCAACTTATACTACCATTTGGGCATGGAAAACGGCGACATGAAGTCGATTTTTGCCTTGGCCTACAGAAACTTCTATGGGATAGGATTGCCTGTGAATTACGACTTATCCCTCCATTACTACTCCCACCTTGCGGCCATGGGAATCGAAAACATCGACAAAATCGAGGAAGAGGTTCTAGAACTAACCAGACCATACAATATTAAACTTTGTGATTTTGCCGGAGGATTATACGGTCCCAAAGTCAGCGAATCCCATGTTTCCATCACCTCCAGAGTGTCGTTTTATGCAAATACCATCAAGAACTTCCAGGAAACCTCCATAGATACTAGCGAACATGAGTATGTGAATTATTACTTGAAGGGAATGACTTATTTCGACGGAGACTACTTTTTACCAGAAAACAGGACCAAGTCCTACGAGTATTTCGAGAAATGTGTGAGGCTCGGGGACTCCATGTACGGACAAAGGCAATTTCTGGATATTGACGATATTGACAAGAGATTTTTGGCCTTTTGTTACGCAAGATTGGGACATATGCACTTCAAAGGATTGGGAGTAACGCAAAATTTCACCATGGCAGAAACCCTCAACAAACTTTCTGTGGCTATTCACCCCAACGGAGAGGCATACAACGATTTGGCGTTGATGAGAGAACATCAAATTAATGGGCAGTACAGCCGAAACGAAATCTTGGAATATTATACGTATGCCATCCACAATGGCTCAGAACACGCCTATTTGAACATGGCAAAGTATCTCTTGAAGCTCAGTCCCAACCATGACGCCTTGGCCACAGATTATGCCGTTCAAATCGTGGATGGAGTGTTCAAAGCGGCCTATCTGGGTGTGACAGAAGCGTGGTATTATTACGGCGATTTCTCTCTTTCTGGGGTCACCGGCGTGTTGGAGAACACCAACAAATACGACATCAAGAGCACTATTCGCTACTACAGGACATTTATTGAGCGACTCGAGAGTTTCTTCTTGCCTCACTTGAAAATTGCCTTTGAGGACTTTGCGGCTGGAAACCTCCAAAGCGCCTTGATAGGCTATGCCATTGGTGCAGAACAGGGCTTGCAAAATGCCCAGGTATCCACGGCATATTTGCTTCATCAACTTCAGCCTTTGAAGTCGAAAACCAAGATTGAAAGCTTCGATCACGAAAGAGTTAAATCTTCCATCAAATACCTCGAAAGAGCCTCTGCACAGATGGACATCGACTCCATGTTGCTCTTGGGAGACTACTATCTCGAAGGAATCGAAGGAGCCCTTGAACCAGATCACCAAAAGGCGATAATGTACTACAGAAAGGCCTCCAAACACAGCTCTTCTCATGCTAGCTATAAGCTAGGGTATATGTATGAATATGGATTGGCCACTTCCTCTGTGGATTACTTCTTGGCCAAACGGTTCTATGACATGAGTTTGGATCATTTGGCAGGAGACGTCAAATTGAGCCATAAAATACCCATCCAATGGGCCCTTTTGCGGCTCAAAGTGAAGTATTTCTTTGACAGGAGTAAAGATAAATCCCTCAACAACGACAACGAAAGTACTGGCTGGTTCAATGCGTTCAGACAGTTGGACAAGAAGAAAAAGAAGCCTATTTCCACCGAGAAGCACGGCCGGACCCAGCCAGGCCGAAACCGGGCCGATGCCCATCACGAGGGCCAGCATTTCGACGATTTCGAGGAGTATCGTCTTGGAGATTACATTTTCATCACATTAACCGTTCTTATTTTTGTGGGGTTGTTTGTCAGGAACACGGTTCGGCAGATCCAACGCATGAGAGACCCTAATGGGGAGCCCAACGAGAATGCAGAAGATGCCCAGAATCCCAATGGAATCCGAGTAGGTTTCGAGGGGAATGAGTTCAACTTCAGAAATGGAGGGTTTGAGTTCCGGTTCATAGCTATCTAGAATGATAGCGGTTAAGTGTGTTGAAAAAAGGTATGAGTTCGGTCCATAATGATCTAAATAAATAGAATAATGAGTTCAAGTTCGATCATAATTGATGGTAAGAGTGTAATAATACCAACTTCGATTTTTAAATAGACCCAAAAAAATGTGTTCAACTTTGATCTAATCAATAAACCGAGTGTAGTCAGATCGACCTAATAATTCGAGTTTCACTTAGAATGCAGTATATTTAGTTCCACTCCAGGAGAACAGTTTTAGCTCATACCATTCACGATGTCACGTAGTACCAGCGTCTTATTGACAAGTCTCCCGAGATTATTCTGTGTGAATTGTCCTGGTTGCGTCATTTTGACAGGAAAACTATAAGCATCTGCTGCTCCAGGATGCAAATCGTACATCCATCCACGATCATTCAATAATTCAATAAATGTCTTGATGGTTTGGGCAGAGGATAAGGTTGTTTTGGATCCTAAGATAATAAGCTTGGACTTTGCCCTAGTGATGGCAACGTTAACTCTTCGCCATTCTTGAACTAAATCTCCTGCGATTTTCTCCTTGTTAGACCTCACTAGCGAGATTATAATACAGTCTTTGTCTCTTCCTTGGTACTGGTCTGCTGTCAATATTTCTACCTGCTTCTTGTCGTGGAGTTTCTTGTGCAACAAGCGCAATTGGGCTCTGTTGAAGGACATCACCCCAATTCTCAGTTCATCCACACCGCAAATATTCAACCCTTCCACAATTTGCCGAATTAATTCAGCCTCAGTAACATTATCAACACGTTCGCCGATACTTCGTTCGTATCCTGGCAAATTGTCGTGGTTGAGGAAACACACTTTGCATTGTTCGTCCATCAATTTGTGGAGCCACTTATCAACGCCAGGAGTACCAAAAAATTCGTCTAGTCTCGTCGGATTGGGTACATTCAAGCTCTGTTTGGCCACGGCTTCGGAACCGCATTTGAGTCTATTCAGGTAGACCAAAATGTTGGACAATTGCATTATTTCATAGCACATACGGTATTGATACGTGAGTTCCACCACGCTTTGGGGATATTTCTCTGCAAGTGTCTTGAATAACGATACAGACAACTCGGATCTTACCTTGGGATTTGGATGTTGAACCAATGGTGGAAGCTGCAAATGATCTCCTACTAAGACGAACTTGTCACAAAACCTCAATGGACCCAAACTGACAGGCATGGAAACTTGTGATGCCTCGTCGATGATGCAATAATCGAATTGTTGTCTCAAATTGAAGGCAATATCGCCAATTCCAAGGCATGTCGCTGCCACCACTGGTGGAGTAAGATAGGTATCGCAAAATTCCAGATAGTCGTTAATCTTGGAACCAGGAACGTAGGGTTGGATTTCGGGATGTACTCGCTGTAAGAAACCCACCCGTAAAAATGGAATGGAATATTCTTTGACTTTTATCAAGATATTATCAACGGCTGAATGGGTATAAGATGCAAGGAAAACCGTCTTCTTATTGTCCACGAGAAATTTGATGAGTTGTGCAATCACAGTGGTTTTTCCCGTTCCCGGCATTCCGAGGATTAAGGCATAATCCTTCGCTGAAAGTACTTTGCGAAAGGCATTAATCTGGTCCGGATTGAATTTCCAAGTATCGATTTTGCACGAAAGAGGCTGTGATGTGAACTTGGGTTCTGCCAAATCCACCACAAGTCTTCGGCGTCGAGAATCGCCGTTTTTAAGGAAAAGGTTGAGGATATTGTATCGAGCAAGTCCCATTCCCTCGTGAAATTCGTTTTTGTCTATTCTGTACTTGACATCCGAGGTATAACTTATCTGATCTCTCAAAGCACTCTTGAATAACTGTCCAGTTTGGCGATTTGCAACAGCACCATTCTCCAATTTCAAATCTGAAGTATGCACTTGAGATGCCGTTGACACAACTAAAGACTCGCTCGAAATAGATATCACTGTTCCGTTTGCCAAACCAAAGTGACCAAGCTCATCGCTGATTATTACTCGGTCAAACTTGACGAGTTTGGTTCCAATCCAATCTTTTCCAGGATTTTCTCTTACGAATGTATAGAAGTATCTCCCTTCTGCGGGTTTGTTTTCGACATTCGCTATTATCATCCCTCCAACTGCCATTCCCAGTAGCTCTTCTCTCTGTTGGGCCGTATGAACCCACAAGTATTTGAGGGTTTTCCTCAGAATGCTTTCTTCATGAGCTAATAACTGATCCCAGTGGTCATAAAATTCCTTGAAATTTTCCTGTCCAGTTAGATGTTCGGTGATTTGGTTGTACATTTCTGGGGGAATTCCACTCTCTTCTGCCGTTCCCCCTTCGTCCAACTTGTTGATCGTCATGCATGATTCCTGGACGGGGCAATAATCACAGATAGTTCTCTTCAATAAGGGAGGAAACTCGCGTGTTGCGCCTTTGAAGTACTTTGTAATTCGATTCCTCAAGTTGATCAATGATTTCAAATCTTGAGCGGAGATATCGTGTTTTTTGGTGGTCCCGGATTGGGTATAGACTAGGAGGAACGAATTTATATCCATCTCATACCTGTCCTTGTATAACAATGCATACAAGGAGCTCTGTGCTTGATGGGCGATATTTTCTTTTCCTGTTTTAATTTCCATAGGTAGCAAGCAAGACTTTATACCGGTATCATTTTTGAGTTTTACTTCGAGACTTGCATCCACTATTCCCTTCACCCCGTATATCGGTGACCAAATGTTCTCCTCTATTTCCAATACCTCACTTACAGAAAACAACACTCTATCCTTGAACCCCGATTCAATTTGGTTTCGAACTGTTAACGGCTGATGATAGTATGTTTGGAACCATTTGAGTATATATGGAAGCTGTTTCACTATTACTTCCCTGATGTTGTGGACTTCAGGACCAATGCTAAAAATGGACAACAAATAATCTTGGATATATTGGTCTGTTAGTTCGAGCATTAATGACATTGTGCATTCGTTTTTGGTGAAACACGTTTGGAAGATACCATGAATAATTTCACCTAAAATTAATGGAATTGTCAGTTCACCTGGAAACTTCAATCTGTTGGTTAATACAACACGGCGTGGGCAAGTTAATTGTTGGGAAATGGCAGTTGCAGATATTAATGTGTCTGGATTCCATATTAATAAATTATTGGTGTCATCGATAAGCTTTGATGCTTGGGGATTGTTGATAATAATGTGTATGATATCGTTCATTTCGTAGTCCAACTCGGTATATTCTCCTCTGACAATTATTTTATCAACCTGTTGGGATTCATTAATTACCTCCATGATTAGCTGTCGCTTTGAAGAGCTTCCACCATAGAGGTTTTCTTTTATGCTTTTGATTTGGTAACGGCGAAGATCCGGACGAGAGAAAGATATTTGAACGTCCGTATTATCTTCATCCTGGTGCTTCAGTTTCGCAGCCTGAAGCTCTTCGAACTTCTGGATGCTTTTTTGGAATGAGCTA
Source organism: Suhomyces kunorum (assembly GCA_030561465.1). Taxonomy (NCBI): domain Eukaryota; kingdom Fungi; phylum Ascomycota; class Pichiomycetes; order Serinales; family Debaryomycetaceae; genus Suhomyces; species Suhomyces kunorum. The sequence goes on along the minus strand of JAKTXF010000043.1, from coordinate 2,434 downwards.
GCGTGAATCGCGTCTCGTTGGATTTGAGTTAATGATTCGTTCCCTTCGAACGTTTTAAAGCTAATTGGTGGTGGAGTTTTCTCGAGTTCATCTTCGGATTTTCCTACTCCAAGAATGTTATTGAGTTCTGTATCGTCATCGGTAAACGGATCATCAGATTCAGATCCGTGTAAATCAACCGGGGTAGAGATTTGGGGTTCCGGTTCAAGAACTTGTGGAGGTTGCATTTCTGAGTCGATTTCCTCGTTAGACAGCTCACTGATTGAAGAATCGGAGATAAATGGCTGGGATTTGACAATTTCAGACTCTTTTTGTGTGGCTAAAGCGGCCAAAAGTTCGGATTCGTCGTCGGAGAACGGATCATCGGAAAGTTCATCCAAATGGCTATTATGGCTATTTGTTGCATTGGACAACTTTGAAGGAAGAATTTCTTTGTCTCTATCCAATGATTCCGGGTCAGTCTTGCTGGGAAGCAGGCTTGTCAACTCGAATTTGTCCATCCACGAGTTCAATGTGCTTTTTGCCGTAGCAAGCTTATCGAGACGAGCCTTCTTGATTTTGGCATTGGGTCCGTTATCTAGCACATTGGATTTGGTTCTGGCGAGTTTGGGCGATTTCTGGTGGAGTTTGCGTTTGCTGGAGCTTTCTGCTGACGAGATATCGGAGAGGGTTCTGTTTAGTGACGGTGTAGTTTGTGAAAGGATGTTGTGGAACTCAGTGCTGTATTTGGATAGAACGGGGTTTGATTCCATTGCCACAGTTCTTCTAGGGGCCGGAATCGGCGGCAGAGACACGTTTTTCAACGGAGAAGACGGAAGTCTGTCTTTAGACGCTCTGGTAGGACTTGCCTTCCATCTGATGCCATCAAAGCTATCATCAGAGCTCTGATGGGCCAAAATGTCGTGGATTATCTGTCGTTTATCATCAGAGCCCAATTCGGATCCTTTAGGAGACTTTTTAGGAGACTTTTTGTCTTCTGTTGTGGATTTGGAGTCATTGGAGTCGATATTTGCAACATGAACTGAACCATTATTGGGGACTTTTGGGGCAACGATGCCGGGTTTTTGATTGTCTTTTGTGAGATTGTTGATTGGCTCGAAGAAATAGGTGGTTTTATGCGGTTTCCTCGAGGGTTTGATGTTCTCTGGGGGCTTCATGACGCGTCCCTTGCAGAGTAGTAGATTCCACGTAGTAGAAAACATCGCGGTGAGGAATCAAGTGCGATGTGAGAGGAAGGAAGCGGGGGTGAAATTGGGGGTAGGGAGGGTGAAATTGGGTGATTTATGAGGGTTGAGAGAAAGAGAGAAAGATATGGGGTTGAAGTGTATGGTGTATTCTTTTGGTGGTTGTGACTGTTCTGTAGCGTTATTTATGGCTTTTTTAAGTACAGGGTAGATTTCCATAGATCAAAATTATGGAAAGGGAAAGGGAATGGAGTGTAATTGAGGGATGTGAAAAGAAATGATGCAGTAAAGTGAAAGAGGGTTGGTTTGGGGTAATTTTGGTAAGTGTGGTAATTTTTTCGAGGGAAATCGAGGTTAATTGATGGAGAAATGAGGGCTTGGATAAATGGGGAATACATACGCAAAAAATAGATTTCGGTATCGAAAATGATCCTGACATCGGCATCTATAATGTGTGTTTATTGACATGCATTTAGGAGATTTGGGGTATTTATTGATTTTTGTACATTTTTGAAATATTTCACATGGGTTGTTGATGTCAACCTGAAAATGAGAAATCACATTAGGCACAAATGAAACATTTATACCAGAATCCAATTAGTTAATAATTAGCCTAAACCCAATCCCCCCACCATTACTCGTTCAGTCTATAATTGACACGCTTTGAACATATGCCAATCTGCGACAACCAAACCAGTCCCACAGTATTTCGAGCCAGGAAATCAATTACAGGGTAGAACATCCACAAACTGACTGCATTTCGGTGCTTTGTGGTAAAAGTGCCTATCAAATTTAATTATTGAGACTCTGGTACGAGAGAATACATCACAGCAGATTAATCGATATCTACGATATTTCTAAACGTCTACCACATTAGAGTGACATTAATTGAAAGATATTAATTGAAGAGTGTTGAAGAAGGTGATCCTATTTATTCAGACTTGATTCACCCATTGGATACATAATCTCATTTCCCTATAAATTATTGTCAGCAAAGTCTCAGCAGAAGCATTATTTAACATTTCACTTACGCACTTCAGATTCCGGAATATTGCAGTATGGGTTTAAATCCAATTAGAACCGTAGTGACGACACAGATTTCCAACTCTGACTCCACTAGTGTCACAGTATAACTACTCATATTACTTCCCCTTCTGACTTCCATCATCAAATGGCTCTTTGGCCGAGCGGTTAAGGCGGTAGACTCAAGTTCTACTATCGTAAAGATGCGTGCGTTCGAATCGCGCAGG